>BQNB010082919.1:0-14226 GCA_026074375.1 Tanacetum coccineum
GTACCATTTACAATGTTATCTCAAAACAGACTTTATCCTTTAACATTTATATCAAAACCCTAATTATATGTAATGTATACATATAAAATGAATGTGAAAACCATCAAGCATGTGTATAATTCACAACATTTGAAATATAATTTCCCTCCAAGTCAATTTACAACTCATTTAAGCTTAATGTACAAGTCAATAATGCAAGAAAACCAAACTAGGCCATTTTATCTCCTAAATCACTTTAGTTTCTTATAACCACTCTAGCACAAGGTACAAGTACTTAATGCATGATTTCTAAACCCTAAACCTAAACCCTAAGTCATCTTAAAGCCCTAATCTAAAACCCTAAACCCTAAAGGAAACCCTAAAACCCTAATTTTATTTTAAACCTAAAACTAAACCCTAAACCTTAAACCTAATTCCTAAACCCTAATCCTAACATTAAAACTTAATCCTAAACCCTAAACTATCCTAAACACTAACCCTAACTCGAATTAAAACCCTAAATCCTAAGCCGAAACCAAACCAAACCTGACACCCCTTTTATTCTATTTTTGACCCATTTTAAACCAACCTAGCATCCTAGCACCTCTATGACCTCACCACCATGTCACCAAGAAGCCACCCAAGAACCTTACAAGCACCTCCATCACCACCTTGGCCATCAAGTTTGCAAAATCACCTCCTTGTCACCTTCTTGTAGCCGAACCCTCCTAAATCTCCAACACCTTGTATAGCTACATTTATAGCTAACAATACTCACCCTATAACCTTCCTTAGTCACTACTCTATCACCTTGATCCCTACTCCAAGCATAAAACTTGGGCACCAAGGGTTTTGAGCATTATATAAACCAAATCTAAGCAACCCTTTCAAATCACACCTCAAATATTCATCACAAACACAAATGGAGTTCTTGGTCAGCCAAAGAAGAAGTATAAGGTCCCTAAGATCAGAATACAAGCCAAGAATCAAGAGAAGGAAGGTCTTGAATCCATATCTAGGCGTACGAACTCGAAAAAACCCATTTCGACCCATTTCTAGCTCAAGTAAGCTTAAATCTTGTTCAATAAGCTCATAATATGTTTTAGAATGTTCATAATACTCTTAAGATCATATATAAACTCTTGTTTGAAGCCTTGAATCCTCAAACCCATGTGTTTTTGACTAAAACCCTAAAAATGACCCGTTTTGATTTTCTAGCTAACGAATCCTTTTTCTAAACTTTTGTTACGTTAGAACATCTTATTTTAGCTTATTCTAATAAGCTATAACCTGTAAATATCATTTGGAACCCTAAAATAAGCTTGCATGGCTTTTTGGACTTGATTTGCAAATGTTTTCATGCATAGGGGTATATATCATAACTTTCTGAAATTTATAACTAGAGGGGCTGAAAATGTTATTTTCCTAAAGTTATAACTATAAGGACCTATCTTGCCAAGTTTCAAAGTTAAAGGTTTAAATTATATATACTTTATATATAAAGGACTAAACTTGTAAAAGTTTATAAATCAAGGGTATATATTGCCAATTTTGCAAACTTATAAAATATTATATTTTTATATTAATTATAAAAACATATATAAATTATTCTAGCTTTTGAAGAAACTTAAAACTATAATGTATCACATTACTAGGGAGCTTCATGTAAGGGGTTTCATTTGGGTATACGTTTTGACGAGTTTGCTGGATTTACGATTTAAAGTGTCCTGAATCCTCAAACGTTTACTACATGACCTCTGAATTATGATGGCCTAAACAGTGATACGTTATTTCCATAATAAATCCAATCAAAATGATATTTCGTTATGACGTAAAACATATCCAATCAAACTAAAGACTTGATATATTTCCTAGGTTGTGTGACGAAGCCGTTACTTTCATTTCATATACTTTTGCCATCAATCAGATTTCCTTGTACTGTTAAGGTGAGTTCATAGCCTCACATTTTAAATCTTTTGAATGCTTTATAAACCCGCGAGGGGGATACATGCTTGTTTACAAACTCTTTTACATACTCGTTTATCTTATAACAATGTGATTACTTTTTAAAGACTTAGTGCGTTTATAGCCTCGCATTTTAAATCTTTTGAATGCTTTATAAACCCGCTAGGGGGATACATGCTTGTTTACAAACTCTTTTACATACTCGTTTATCTTATAACAATGTGATTACATTTCAAAGACTTAGTAAGTTCATAGCCTCGCATTTTAAATCTTTTGAATGCTTTATAAACCCACGAGGGGGATACACGCTTGTTTACAAACTCTTTTACATACTTATTTATCTTATAACAATGTGATTACTTTTCAAAGACTTAGTGAGTTCATAGCCTCGCATTTAACTCTTTTAAATGTTTCATAAACCCACGAGGGAGATACATGCTTAAACAAAGATAAAAGGGCGGTCGAACCTTATATAAGAAAACTGTATTAACCATTATTAATCCGATTAGAAAGTTGGTTTGTTTATTTAGTGCAATGATTTCTTCTCTCGAGGTGGCATATCATTCTAAAGACTTAGGCGTTACATCATCCTAAGACCTATACACAATAATTCTGTCACAATTAAAGCATCTGCATAAAGCATCCTTATTTGCTTATTATAATCTATCTTAGGGATTAAGACAATGGTGATCTTGTTAAACCCTAGCTCATAGAGACTTTACCCACTTACCGCTTAATGACAATTTATACACTAGTAGTCCACTTGTCCAACTATCCAATGGAATTAGAACATTACTTGTTGAATTATCTAGGTTACCTGCTAGTCAACACGATCCATAAACGATTGACAATATCCAATTAACTAGTTAAGCATGAATCGTATCCTAGACACAGACTTAGAAGGACAATATTTATGTAACTATGATTCTAGTTGTATAAATTACTATATGGAGAGCTATCCTAGACTCTAGATCTACTTGGTCCGCTTCACTAGATCCAATTGAATGTTAGGTATCATACAAAAGCGCGTAAACAAGTATAAATTGATAAACATAAACAAGCACTCAACGATAAATTAAGAAATCGAGATAAATAAATACCAAACATTCAAATCTTCGTAATAATGGTTAATACCCGAAGGTATTAGCCTTTAAATGTCATAATAAAGACAACAGTAATTATTTAGCCAAGGTAAACCAACCGAGTTAACGAATGATACCAAAAACTGAACGATTACTAAAGTATATGGAATTACACGTTGTATTCTATGGAATTGAATACGTTGCTCGACCTCTTCTGCTCTTTTTCACCTCTGAAAATCGACTTTTGTGGTTTAGGTATCAAGAATATGATTTAGCACACCTAAAACTCATTTTTAGTTTTGTATTTATAAGGTCTGGAAGTCGGTTGGATACGACGTATTAGGGATTTCTTAGAGTAGGGACCACGCTTGATATCTTCCAGAATATTATATTGATTCCATATCTTGAATACGGCGTATTGAGTCCTCTGGATACGGCGTATTGATCTTTATTCCTGCGTATTGATCATGTGGTCTTTGTGGTCTTTGGTGAGTGCAGGCACGCATACGCCGTATCTTCCTTGATGGATATGACGTATTGGTTGTCAGAATAGTAATCTTCAAAATATCTTCGTTTAAGCTCTAAAATGCGTGCCTTTTGCTAATATTCACCAAGTACTCCGTAATTACTGTAATTCTCAGATATAAACGATTAAGTAACAATTCTTTGCAATAATTATACAAAATAGGTTAATTACATGGGATAAATGATGCTATAAAATAGACGTTATTTGATGTCATCAAATATCCCCCCACTTGAATCCTACTTGTCCTCAAGTAGCCTTTAGAAGTTTATAAAAATGTATCCCTAAGGATATTTTCCGTTAAAGCATTTATTTGATCTATTACAAGTACACAACCAAACACCTCATGAAATAGGAAGATGAAAACACTCAAATCACTCAACTAATCTATGTGGTAACATGTAACTAATTTGCTCAATTGCTCAGTCGTGACGAGTATTTTATCATAAGCTTGGCAAGGATACACATCTCCACCGCTAAAGCTAAGGAGTAACAAGTTTATAAAGGTAAATATGGGTTTGTATGATAAGGCTTAGGGTTGATTACTCTAACTAATCTTTATCGATACCAATATTCTAGGAGGGCGACAAAGACCACACATACACACCCGTAACGACAAGATAGACACATGTGACTGCTCACTCCCACCTCGAATAAGCTAAAGAGTAGGAATAGTAGAGTAATATAGGGTATGGATCTTCTAACTTTCACCAATAGTAATAAACTATTGGGAAATACAAGTCAAAAGGTCAAAGTACTGCTAAGTTGAAGGTCAAAGTACTGCTAAGTTGAAGGTCAAAGTACTGCTTGCTTAGTATGGAAATGTCGAAGTACTGCCTTTAATATAGGAACTTTAAAGGATTATTAGTTAAACGGTTACATTAGTAATTATCATGTAACAGTTACTTTAGTGATTAGTATTAATTAGTATTTGTGTCATACAAGGACTGTACACCTACTAGAGTTATCCTTACGTTTATAAAAGGATCTCTAGGAAGGCATTAGAATAACACAACAACAGAAACAACAACAAAAAGCATTAGTTAGAAGTATTAGAGATAAGAATTGTATTAGGGATCTGCAAACTTAGGTAGATTCAAGGTGTTATAATACAAATCGTTTGTTAAATCATTGTGTGTTCTTCTTGATACTGTTAACTTGTTTAGCATTGTTGATAGTATTACCTCTGTGTTCACTTTACCGACTGGGATTTATAAGAAGTAAAACTCCTTACAGGCTAAAGGCTTATTATACTAAGGTATATCGATCCTACAAGTGGTATCAGAGCTTGTGGAGAGACTCTGATCTAGAAGAACTTTAAATCATTCGAAATCTTTCCAAACTCTAAAAGATGTCTGAAGCTGAACCTATCCCTCCCACCTCATCAGTCACTGCACTAAGAATCCCAATGATCAAGAAGGGTGAATATGACCTATGGTCCATGAAGATGCGACAGTATATTGCCATCAATGATCATATACTATAGGATATAATCACCAATGGAGACCAAGCCACAACTGATCCTGCATCCTCGTTAGTGTTTACACCAAAAACTTCGCTTGCTGCTAATGCAAGAAGAAACAATGAGAAAGTTCTTAACATGTTGCTTTCTGCAATACCTGATAGACATCTTCTCAGTTTTCATGATGCCGCAGATGCAAAAACCTTATAGTCAGCCATAAAAGTAAGATTTGGAGGTAATGAAGCATCAAAGAAGATGCAAAAGAATCTTTTGAAACAACAATTCGAGACGTTTACTATCAGATCTAGAGAAGAGCTAGATTCAGCATATGAAAAGTTTCAGAACATTCTTAGTATGCTTTAATTATATGATGCTAAAGTGTCCAATGAAGATGCGAATTTGAAGTTTCTAAGAAGTCTACCATCTGTGTGGCATGTAGTTGCTACAATGATTCAGGGACAACCTGGATTGGATAAATTGGAGTTTGATGATCTCTACAACAACTTGAAGGTGTATGAGCATGAATTGAAGGGTGTTTCAAATTCAAGCTCACAAAATATTGCTTTTCTGTCCACTGAAATCAAAGGCAGTACTTTGAAACAAAGTACTACTGACAGAAATATCCTAAAAGGATATATCAGCTGCCTCAAGCAAGGTGCAAAACTGCTCCTAAATGTGCTTCCCACTCAGATGAATCCTTTGTTCTTTCTTTGTCAACCAAAGAATCTTGCCTACAACTCATGATGATGAAGACCTGCTGCAAATTGATGAGGATGCTATGGAAGAAATTGACATTCGATGGCAGGTGGCTATGATAACTGCAAGGATAAGGAAGTTTATGAGAAAAACAGGAAGACCCATCGACCTCAAGCCAAAGAATGGGATCACTTTTGACAAGTCAAAGATTGAATGCTTTAATTGTCAAAAGTTGGGTCACTTTGCTAGGGAGTGCAGATTTGCTAAATATCAGGAAAACAGAGCAAATGGTCATAAGGAAAAGAAGATTGTGGCTATTGAAGATTCAAACTCAAAAGCCTTGGTGGCAACAGACAACAATGAAGATATTGACTGGACCAAGGAATTTGATGCTGAACTAGTGACATTTGCTATGATGGCACTGGCTGAACTTGAAAAAGATGATTGGAGCTTGGAGATTGATGCAGAATCTGTGCACTTTGGACAAGATGGACTTGGTGATTTTGACTGGAGCAACAAAGCTGATGATACACCAGTGTCTTTAGCCTTGATGGCTACAAACTTAGAGGTACCTTACTGTTCCAAATGTAGTAAATCTTATAAACAGTTGCTTGAAAACTATCAAACTGAAAGAGACAATTTTCAAAAGGCTAGGTCTGAAATTCTAGGATATCAAATGAGCTTAGAGTCATTAGAAGTCATACTTAAAACACATGAACGTATGAATATGCATGGGGTGATAAGTATGAACAGATGGAATATGACTAAAGGTGAGGGATTTGAAAAACTAGATTGATAAAACAAAAGGAACTAGATCAAGTCTTAAAAGAAGAGATGATTTCAAGTAAAACTGAAAAAATAGACATAATGCTTTCTGTACTTCAAAATGAAGTCCTAACAACAAGATATTTGTCTGATAAATCAGGTATATAGATTTGGGTTGATTCTTGTAGTAGTAGGAAAGTGACAATTCATTTAGGAATACAAATTCGCTGAATCTTTGTATCCAAAACTTTCAAAGGCAAAAGGATTCCATACAGTACCTCCACCATAAGGTACTATCATACCACCTAGGGCAAATGTCTCTTTTACAGGGATAGATGAACTAGCTATTAGGAATAAGGCCAGACTCAAGAAACTGTCAAAAGGGGTAAAGCCATTGGTAAAACATCACTTTTTTGGGTGAAAAGTCAGTAGCTTAAGACAAAGAGGGAAGAGCAAAAGAAGAATGTGTATTAGTCAAACTGGGGAGGAATAAAGATGAAGATAATTTGTCTGAAGAGCATCATGATCAAGATGACCATAACCATACAGCTTTTGTTTATGAAGATTTTGATGTTATAGATGCTGTTGCTACTCCTGACTTAGAAAGAAAGAGTGATGAAACAGAAGAAGTGATTATTGAAGAAGAAAAAGATACTTCTGATGTAAAAAGTGGTGATACTAAAGAATTGGATTTGGAGATGATTCAAAGTACTGCTAGACAAAGTGCTGTTACTCCAAGGACTTTAAATTTTAACGATGAAACAGGGTCTTCAAGTCCAATCCGTCCCAAATCAAGATGAAAGAGCCCTGAAGAACAGTTCAAAGATGGATGACTTTCTTGTGATATCCTTCTCAATAGGACCATGAGGATAAGATTCCTGGTCCTATGCAATTCAACCTCAACAACCTACTCAAGCTACTGGACCAAAAGGAAAAGAAAAAAAAAAAAAAACTAAAAAAAATAAAAAAAAAAAAAAAAAAAAAAAAAAAAAAAAAAAAAAAAAAAACCCAAAAAAAAAAAAAAAAAAAAAAAAAAAAAAAAAAAAAAAAAAAAAAAAAAAAAAAAAAAAAAAAAAAAAAAAAAAAAAATGGTAAAGGGATATGATTGAAGAGCCTAAAAGAAGAAATTAACTCTTCAAAATATCAGAGCTTTGGAGATACACTGATGAGGAAGTTGCTAGAAGGTTCAAGCAGAATGGGATGCAGAAGAAGAGAGAAAAAAGGTTGGAAGATTTGAAGAACAAAACTAAAGGCATTTCGAAGAAACCTACAATCTCTTGCAAAGGAACGGAATCAAATGATGAGCTTCTTAAAGGGTCAGGATACAAGAATTTGCAAAACTAAGGTATCCACAAATGAAGGAAAGTAATGATAAAGTTAAGAATCCATCAAAGACTCATTTCAAGGCTTGTATTCAATGGGTTCAGAAAAAGAAAAGCAAATGTTACAGGTAAGAGATGCAAAGAGCTCTAAGGAAGAGAAAAAGCTTCACTTTATAGAAGAACAGCATCAAAAGAAGCTTAAATTGAGGACAGAGACACTTGATGAGCTCAGAAACTATTCTTAGATTGTAGACTTTGAGCTGAGTACACAAGATAGAGGAGTTATGGGAGCAATCTCTATGATTACAGAATTCAAGGTCATTGACTCACCCGATGGAGAGTATCTCATAATTTTTAGAGCAAATAATCATTTCAGAGCTTTCAACACTCTGTGGGAGATACTGCACATTTTGGATAGACAGGATTTATATCATCTATATCTGGTTGTTCAAGACTATTATAAGCATATTCCACCAACTGGGTTAGGATTGATACTTCTGGGTGATCTTACAACTATTTGGGAGACTTCTGCAACAAGTGATGATGACTTCTGGAAGAATCAAGAAGATTGGGAAATTGTAAGATGGAGACTTAATGAATCTTCAGGAGTACATACATTAGAGTTAGAGGATGGTACAATGATTCATATGCTGACAGAAAGAAGATATCCTCTATCAAGAGAGCTGATGGGGGGGGGTGGGGGGTGTTTCCCCCCCATTTTTTGTCCCCCTTTGGGGGGGGGGGGATCAGGATGCTAGATCATGGTATGGAAGTTGAAGATGAGAGTGACATAGCTATCACATTGATACATTTGTTTATTCTATGGACAACTGAAGATGGTGATGATTCTTAAACAACTGGTATGATTTATCAAAATTTTCTTTGTAAATAACATATCTTGTTTTGATAAAAAGACTTAACTGTGAACAAGCAGTACCTTATTCAAAGTACTGCTAGCTTAAAACAAACAGTATTTTGTTGAAAGTACTGCTAGTTAAAAAGTTGTTTTTGAAATATTTTGAAGTTTTGAGTGTGCAAAAAGGTTTAAGGCACAAATGTTTGAAGATAAAACTATTTTAAGGGATTGAGTGTTGATTCACCATCACACAGCAAATGGTAATCAATTCACCATATCTAACAGATATAAGAATTGACTAGTCCAAATCAAATAGTTTTGGTAAAGACATCTCAAATCTGTTGATGGTTGACAATTTACCAAAAATTGTATGGTGCTCAATACCCCCCCAAAAAAACCCCAATTTTGGGTTTTAAAATTGCATGAAGTATTGGCTACTCTCCAGATCAAGGCTTTTGGTAAAGAGAACTCTAAATCCGTTGGATGCTTTAATAGTTGCTCAAAAATATTTGGTTCTCAACTCACAATGTTGTATTACTGAGGAGTTGGCTAGTCTTGAGCAAACGGTACAGGTAAAGACTTATCAAGTTCGGATTCATAGTTGTAATGGACTACCAAAAAAAGTCATATAGTATTCAACACACTGTGATTCATGTTCTGAGTGTTGAAGTGGTTTTCAGTTGCACCATAGATTAATACCTTTTCTAGGTACCAAAGAAAACTGATAGCCCCAAGAGTGAATGGCTCTTGTAAAGGCTATATAAAACCATTTATGTTGCTGAGAAGACCTGCAGCTGATTGAAGAACAATCTGTTTGATGCAAAGACAAAGAATTTTTGAAGAAATGTTTATGTTCAAGACGAGAGGTTTCATTTCAAGATACTCAAACAGATTGTATACAAGATACTGCTTAGAAGATTATATCTAAAAGATTGCAGACTTGTATTGATGCTGAACAAAGATGTCCAACCATAATAAATTGAAGTTAAGCAAGTAGAATTCAATTTTAGGGGTAGGGTTTTTTGGAAATACAAGTTAAAAAGTCAAAGTACTGCTAAGTAGAAGGTCAAAGTACTGCTAAGTTGAAGGTTAAAGTACTGCCTGCTTAGTATGGAAAAGTCAAAGTACTGCCTTTAATATAGGAACTTTAAAGGATTATCATGTAACAGTTACATTAGTGATTAGTATTAATTAGTATTTGTGTCATACAAGGACTGTACACCTACTAGAGTTATCCTTACGTTTATAAAAGGATCTCTAGGAAGGCATTAGAAAGACACAACAAAAACAACGAAAAGCATTAGTTAGAAGTATTAGAGATAAGTATTATATTAGGGATCTGCAAACTTAGGCAGATTCAAGGTGTTATAATACAAATCGTTTGTTAAATCATTGTGTGTTCTTCTTAATACTATTAACTAGTTTCCGCATAGTTGATAGTATTACATCAGTGTTTCACTGTTACCAACTTGGATTTATTCAAGGAAGTAACATCCTTTACAGGCTAAAGGCTTATTATACTAAGGTATATTGATCTACATAAACCAACAAGGTAACTGAGACATGCATACATGGCCGTAACGACGGAATAGACATGCACGCTCGATCACATCCTCATTCGCGTAAAACCCATGGTTAATGATTAGGAAAGGGAATTAAATTGTTGTTAAATAAAAATTACAAAACAAATAGATTAAGTCTAAAATACAAGTTGCTAGACACTTTTTCCCGACCGTTACCATGATAAAGACATAACTATTTACAACGTCTTGATCATAGATCAAAAACAACAACCTAAGTTGGCGTTCCCGTAACGGTCAACTTCCCAATCATCCCATACTTTACATACTTTACAAGGCAAGTGGCGATATCTTTCACTTTATACAATACTCTACATCGTCGATTTGTATCAACGAATAATCGATCCTTCGTGTAATTCCTTTAGTAGTTGCGAAACAATTTTCTTCAAACTTTTCTTCTCTTTTTTGTTGCGGTTTTTCTAATTTTTTTGATTTTTTTTACTAACTATATACGAAACTCGGGTAGTTCACCATCTTCACGATCATAATAATTCCAGATAATTTCTTCATTCTTACCATTAATTGCGATGGTAGTAAAAATACATGAGTTTTGACTATAATATACATTCCCATTTGCGATGTGCAAATTTCTTCCAACCGTACCAAAATAGACACAAGACTCGGGAAATACAAACTTTACACTTTAAGCAACTAGCAACTGTAAAATAAACTTAATCTAACAGGGTAGGCTAAGGTGTAAAGGTGTAACGAAACAAATAATTGGTGTAGTTCCTAAAGGATTGGCTCTACAGGTTGTTCTAGGGGTATCTTACTCTTAAAATGAGAGTAAACAAAGGGTTTATACGGGGATTAACTAACTAGTGTAGTTAGTTAATAAACAACATATAAAGGCGATTTGGGTGTAATCTTATAATTTATCAATTTAAACAAGATACTCAATCTAAATCCATAGTACTCATTATTGCGGTCTCGAATAGATATACCAAGCCAAGTTTTAAAGTCTACTACATCACCGGCACACTCATATTTTTGTGGAATTTGGGTAAACATTTGGAAACGGATAAGGTTAAATCCTCACAATATCTAACAAGGGTTATTATGTGAGGGTTATGTATCAAGTAATTTCACAAAAGTATGCTTGAATTTTTTTTAAATTTGAGCATAATTTAAGCATTTTAGTGTGAAATAGGACAAGTAAACATTCTAATTCCATCCCCTCACTTGAATTATACAATGTTGGGATTAAAAGTCTTCTTGATGTTGTTTGAATTACTGCTGCTCATGTTTGTGTTAATGTTGCTCAGCTGGAGTTAGTACTGCATTCTCCATGTTGAGTTTATTGACAAGTTTGTGTTGAATAGCCGTCTTGAAGTTTCAAGACTCTAACACTTCAAGATCTCTAGATTTGTAAATTCTCCGCTAGTATTCGTCCGTTATTTTATTTTAACGAGGTCTGTTAAATCATAGGAAAAACCGTGTATCTATTTGGTACCTATGTAATTTAAACTAAACTAATAACAAACTAAATACGGGCAGTTTTGGTGAATAAGTCGTATCATGTGCATGAATACGCTGTATTGCCAAAATGACAATAATGTTTTTAAAGTGCAATAAAAAGTAAAGACTGATAACGTCCAGACAATCAATACGCCGTATGCTAAGAAGTGGGAAGACAGACTCGATAAAATTAAATAACAATCCGGGTTGTCTCCCGGGAAGCACTTTTGTTTACAGTGAAGTCTTTAAGTTATACTTTTCTTCAGCTTCTCACTCGGTGCGCGTAACCATCCATCCTTCGTCCATCATCCGAAAGATTTCCTGATAAGCTCAGCACGCCTCTTCACTTGTGATTGTAAGATTATCTTCTTTCTTCATTTAACGGCAAATATTCTTCTTCATCATTGAACGAATATTTGATCATCTTGTATCTTTTTATTTGGCAAACCGGCACCTCGCGAGTTTTGATACCACATAACTCATGTCCTTCTTTATGAGTTTCGTTTTTATATTCCCCTTCATTATAATTGTGGTAGTAAATCTCATGGCTCTTCCATCTTTTCCAACAATCATTGCTTGATTCATCAGTACTATTGATTCATCATTCCTTAAAGCTTCATCTTTTAGTTCGCTAACTTTCAGAGCCTCATACCATTCAAGGTCTTGGTAATGGAGCGAGTTTCCAATATGGTAAGCTCAGGCAAATTTTCTTCATTACAATAACCATCCTCTCTCCAACTACAGGTTTGCCATTCCGAACACCCAGTTTTATAGTTGAAAGGCTTGCAAGTATGTTTGACCTGGTTTTGGTTCCTTCCTATTCCATTATTCAGCCATGGCTTTGTCATACACCCATGGTACATTCTAGTTCCAGTCGTAGATCCAGTCATCTTTATAATCTTCATAGGTTTTAAACCCTATATTATCCTTTGTAAGTAGGTCTGGGTCTACTTTAAGAAGGTAATTAAATTCATTGAATGCCAAACAAAGAGGTGTCTCATAGTCAAAAACGTCAGTTTCTATCTAAAAAATTATGGCGGTTTCTTCCTCTAGTACTCTTTAAGATCAAAATATTCATTATCAGATGCCTTAATTTCATCACCACCCATTTTCCAGTAATCCCACAAAGCTCCTTTGGTGAATATATCTATCATTTTATAGTTTACGAACTTTGTAGCCAGCCATCCTTCGAATCTTGAATTAGCTGGGTCCCATTTTATTATGGGAGTGTTATATCCCTCGATGCGAGAAGGCGGGTAGTATTTTCCAAAAAATTTGGCAGTTAAGTCGACCCAACAAGTGATTGATTCTTTGGTTTTATCAAACCATCTCCGTGCACATCCAGCCAATAAGATTGGGAAAATAACTACTCTCAGTTTATCATGATCTGCATTGGGTAATTTGATTGGGTCAATAATTTTTAGGTAGTATTCAATATGTTCAATTGCGTCTTTCCTGTTTGTTCCACTAAAAGCATTGTTGTGCAGATCATCCAAGAATTTTTCATTCATCTCATAAGCATTTTTCCCGTTAACTGTAATACTTGTAATCCCTCAATAGTAATCTGCTTTGTCATTAGGCACAAATGTTTCCATACTTGAATTATTTCCCTTGTCTGCCATAACTTTCTTCAATTGACTAGCTCTGATAAGTATGTCCTGTAACAAGGGTAAAAATATCAGCAGGATTTGCTCTGAAGAAAGATAGAAAAAATTTTAGCACGAAAATCAAATACGAAAACTTAGTTTATGATTCTGTTCCAGATGATCGATACGCCATATTCAATAGAAGTGAATACGCCATATTAATCAATTGAATGAATACGCTGTATCGGATAGAAAGTTGGATACACCGTATCAAGTTATCGACCAGAACACTGTATTTAGGAAAACAATTAAATTAAACACATAAATATACAAGCAAACAATAAAACTAACAAATATACAAAATATACAGAATATACAAGAATATACACTAATCTAATTAACACTACTCCTAAAGGTTAGATCTAACGTTAAAAACCAAAATATAAAATATAAATCAAGATTAATTTTCACTCTCAGGCAGTGGCGCCAAAAAACTTGATGTGTCATTGTGTGGTGTATATTTTTATGATTCAATTTTTAAATTTATATTTTGCCGACTTAACAAAAAACAACACTTTAACGGGCAGTGTACCCGGTCGGTGGTAGATTCGTGGTAAGTAGGGTGTCGAACACTTGAAGCGAGCTTAAATCTCTCAATTTATTTATATCGTGGTTGTCTAATCTAAGTTAATTCTAATCTAAGTCAAACCTATGCTAATCCTATGTTAGTTCTAATCCTAATTTTAACAGGTAAAAGGGGGGTTTCAACCTGAGAGACTCGCATGGGTTTGGTTGGTGACTACAACCAATTCAAGACACTTTAACCCACACAAGCAAATTAACAAAAGATAAAAGAGCGGTCGAGCCTTATGATAGAATATTGTATTAGCCATCATTAATCGTATTAGAAGTTGGTTTGTTTATTCAGTGCAATGATTTACTTATCTCGAAG
>BQNB010082920.1:0-29184 GCA_026074375.1 Tanacetum coccineum
TATTTGTTGTTATATCACATACAAAATCATTCCATCATCTGAAAATACTTTTCAAAATACATTTGACTTCTCAAACAATGTCTACAGCTCTCAAATGAATTATTAGTTTTTGCCGCTTTTGATCAAAAAGTGCCCTAATTATGAAATTAGGGTTCTTAAATCTAAAAGTGGTTCAATCATAAAATTGATTAGGGGATTTTGTAGTATTAGGTGTATTATATGTGTAGGATATTCATGTCTTAGTTTTTTGTGTTGATTTAATACTGTTCGTGATTGGTGTTTTACTCGTATGAATAAGGCATGTGCCTCAAATATTTGTGTATAAGATTGTTATATATGGCTTAATGAAAATGATAGACTAGTATTAAATGTGAGAATAAATCTTGCACAAAGTTAATAAGTCGATCGAGTATAAACCATATGGAACGATCAAAACTGTATGAATCGAACAAAAACAGATGGATCGAACGAGTGAATTAATGTGTTATGAATCGAACGAGTGTCTAAGTGTAAGAATCGAACGAGTGACTTATGGATCGAACGAGTATAACTTAGAAAGGATCGAACGAGTAACTCTGAGCAAGGATCGAACGAGGGAATCGTGTGAGGATCGAACGAGTATTTTTAGAAAAGATCGAACGAGTGATTTTTAGAAAGGATCGAACGAGTGTCTATATGTGTTAATCGAACGAGTGTCTTAATGTAAGGATCGAACGAGTGGATCCTAGTGAGGATCGAACGAGTGATTACTTGTATGGATCGAACAAGTGACTGTATGGATCGAACAAGTGCATATCGAACGAGTGTCTCTTAATGTGGATCGAACGAGTGTTGCTTAGAAAGGATCGAACGAGCGACCATTTGACTAGATCGAACGAGTGACTTACAATAAGGATCGAACAAGCACATATTCTAAGGACCGAACGAGTGCTTATGTACATGGACCGAACAAGTGTAAATTTAGTACAACTCGATCTAGCTGTTTTGTGAGGACCGAACGAGTGTTAATTTTTGAGGACCGAACGAGTAGAGTCATCAACACTTGACCAATTTTTGACATAACACACTTAAGATCAAATTTTTTTCTAACTAAGATTAAAATTCAACAAATCTCTTAGGTTAAAATAGACAGTAAAAGCTTGACAAAAACAAGGTTAGCTATATTCGACTTAATTGTTAGGATATGTGCCTTTGTCTTACACGCTATGTGTCTATCTAAGTAGATTGATCTTCAAAAGTGCTAAAAGTCATAAAGGTTCTCATGAATGAATGATTGTGTTTTCTTATAAACTGCACTCACTCTTTCTTAAACAGACTCATGGCACTCTCAATAGCGGATCAGATTGCTTTGGATGATGCATTGGTGGCTCCCGCTGACCGACTTAAGATTGGAAAATGTAATCTTCGCTTAAGTTCGGATGTCACATCAAAGGAAGCAACCCTTCAAGTAGTCTATGATGTGCTAAAGATCACTCCTTTCTACAAGGCTTTCCAAGTCACTGCAGATGCTCCAGAGATCTATATGCAGGAATTCTGGGCTTCGGCTTATGTTCATAATCGATCGGTCCGATTCAAGATGAATAACAAGAAGCACATCATCGGTCTTGAGCAATTCAGGGACATTCTTCAAATTTGCCCAAATCGAATAAGAAGTTTGTAGACCCACCTCTTGAGAAGGAGATCATCATCTTTCTAGCTAGCCTTGGACATTCTGGAGATATAAGGAAGCACACTGACTGAAAGTCATAACTAGTCATCACCTGGAGATCATTTGCTGCTGTAATCAACAAATGTCTCAGCGGAACTCCATCATATGACAGTCTCCGTCTCTCTCAAGCTCAAATCTTGTGGGGTATGTATAACAAGAAGAACGTTGATTATGCTAATATCTCAGTGGAGGTACTTCATTTTCAAGATTGAGAACAAAAGTACGAAGAAGGGCAGTGCGATGTACTATCCTCGGTTCACCAAGTTAGTCGTCAACTATGTCATGGAAAAAGATCCTTCAATTCCTAGAAGAAACAAGGTCAATTGGCACTATGCCAGAGATGACCCAATGTTCACTACAATCAATGTCATCTCAAGGAATGAAGCGACTCAGTTGTACGGGGCTATCTTGCCAGTGGCATTAACCAACGAGGACATCCGCAACTCAGAAACATACAAAGAGTATTATGCTATGGCTTCAGGAACAATTCCTCCTAAGACAAAAGGAAGCAAGAAGAAAGCTAATACAGATGCAATCCCTAAACTGAAGCCTCCCACTGCCCCTAAGGAAAAGAAGTCTGGAAAAGGAAAACAAAAGACTACAGAGCTGGAGAATATCTCTGAGGCAGATTTGACAGAGGCTGAGCAACTCAAAATAGTCACAAAAAGAAGCCGTCAAGAAACTCATAGCTCTCATGCTAGTGGTTCTGGAGCAGATGAAGGAACTGGTGTTACACCAGGGGTTCCCGATGCTCCTGATTATGACTCAGAGGATGATATCTCTTGGAAATCAAGTGATGATGATCAAGAAGATGATGAGCAAGCCTGAAATTAGAAATGATGAGCAAGCTAAAAATGATGACGATGATGATGAACATGATGATGATAAGAAAGCTCAAGATGATGATGATGAAGAACTGACTGAGTCAGATAATGATGGTGATGATTTTGTCCATCCAAAGCTCACGACTCATGATGATGAAATAATACATGAAGAGGATACTGATGAAGATGATTCTAGTATTTCATCATCAGATGAGGAAGATAGTGACAATGACGTTGAAGGAGCGAATGTTGCAGGCGCAAAGTCGGATGAAGATGCTACAGATGAAAAGGATCAAGGAAATGAGGCAGTCAAAGATACCAATACCGATCTTGATGGAAGAGATAAAGTAATGACAGATGTTGAAGACACTCATGTGACCCTAACTCCGGTTAATCCTGATGGTCAACAACAGAGTTCGTCTGTATCTTCTGGATTCGTCTCCAACATGCTGAATCCAAACCAAGACACTGGTGTTGATGATATTTTTCGACAAAATACAGAAGCCACTTCTTTCATTGATACTAATATAACAGCCATCATGGAGCCATCCTTCACTGCACAGATCAATCGCCCTCCAACACCGCATCCTATCATCATTCAACCACAACAACAACCAGTTTCACTTTGTCTTTATCCAATTTTGATCTACTCTCCTTTTCAAGAGTCACTGTGTCTTCCCCATCGGGGCAAAATCTGTTTGCAGGATCAGAAGTATCATATGGGATCTCATACAAACGAGGCTTATCAGATTGAGCTTTCTTGAGGTACTTTGGATTAGCAAAGGTTGATCTACCATGATACGTTGCGCATTTGGGTGCTAACATGTGAATGGTCTGAATTGACTGATTGCGTTTATAAAGAATTTCATTTAAAAACTTTATTTGTTTGTCCATTTCAATCATCGTGTCAATGTCTTTTCCTTCCTTAACCTTTAAATCCGAAATAACCTTAGTTTTCTCTTTGAGTTGACCTTCAAATTGTGACCTAGTTAACAGACTCTTTGTGAGTAGCTCATCGTATTTCTGCTTGACAACTGAAATTTCTGTTGAGGATGTGTTAACTAGAGTAGACATGATGAATGATTAGTTATGAGTTATGAAGTGTGATTGATTTTGTTGGATCTTAAGTGGATATTGTGATTGAAGTTGTGGTTTTGTAAGCAATTCACGTTCACGGGATTTTACACGTCTATGATTAAAACCGATAAATGAATTAACGGGATTTTACAGAATCAATAGAAAACCGTGAATGATTGGTTGCGGAATCAGCGGCGAAAAATTCCAAAAAAAACTGAAAAGTGTCAATTTCTCATAGAAAACAAGCTTTTTGGGCCTCGAAAAATCCTTAACCTGTCGACGGTTAGTTACAGCGTGATCCGTCTTGTTTTTCTCTTCGTTTTGAGAGCTCACGGGCCTGAAACGGAGTTACGGATCAAAAGTTATGGCCGTTTTACTGAAACCCTTTTCGTCACACAAAATTTTAAAAAAATTTCGTTCGGTCCAAAAATTCCGCTCGTTCGATCGCTCGTTCGATCGCTCGTTCGATCGTAACGTTTTTCCACTCGTTCGATCGATACGTTTTTCCACTCGTTCGATCGTAACGTATTTTCTTCACTTTTTCCGTTCTTCTCTTCTTGTTACCCGCGTTTCCAACAACAAAATGAGCCACGAAAAAAGTATTTATGCCGAGTGATGAATCAACCTAGCTGCCGAATTCAATATGCTTACCACACCAAAAAAAAACCACGAAATCCACCCGAGGCGATTGATACCAATTGTAGGAACCCGGATTTAACACTTCACTTCATAACCCGAACATGAAACAAAGAAACTAGAGAGATTCGAAATTAGAGAGAGAGATGAGAGAGAGTTGAGAGAGAAAATGAGATGGAAAAGAAATTAGATTTTATGAAAAAAGATTTTATGAAAAAGATATATTGAAAAAATAATAAAACTAGATATTTTCAAATAAGAAAATATCTATATATATTTAGATATTTAGAAAATATCTAAATATATATATACCCCTACACATTTAATGTGACGCGCGGGATATTTAACTAGGACCCGGGCTCGGGTTTTGTTTGGGATTAAACCCGAAACATATACAATATTAGATTAACTATCGAGCCCGATTCCCGATATTATCCTGTTACAACATTAACTAATTAAAGACCGAAGCTCCATCGTAGAGTGACCGAGCTTCCTTGTTCGACTCAATAAATTGAGGCTAACAATCTCCCCCGAAGTGAGGTCTTGAACACGGGAACGAGCTTCCTTTATTGACTCAATAAAATTGAGGCTAACACCAATAGTTTCATTGTTTCTCCTCACTGGTTCTCTAGTTCTTCTAGCTCCTCTACCAACTCGTCCACCCGTTCCTCTACCTCGTGGTGCAGCAGTAGATTGGCCTGCACTTCATATCGTCATCTTTGGCGGCATTATCTACACGAGAGAGAACATGGGCAACATTACGTAAAAGGGAATGCCAGCTTATGGGTGGTCTTAATATACTATATATATATATACATGATCACTGATTTGAGTGGATGATATTACCAAATACGCGTGAGTCATGATACATTTATAACTACGTTGGCCACCGTATTTATACCCGTATCCTTTCCCAGTTGTACTCGGTATTGACCTCACACATTTCAAAGATTGACTTATCTACAACTATATATAAGATATACCATAGATTTCATAGAAAATATAAGCGGAACACCAATCACATAGATCCTATAATGCAACTATGTAAAGGTTCTTAGGTTATAGTCTAGGCCATACCACCTAATTATCTATAACCTGGCTCTAATACCAATGTGTCACACCCTGACAAGGCGGAAACATGGGATGCGACAAAAAATTGATAATCACAACATAAGATACAAGATAGAGAAATACTAAATTGCATTCAAGATAAGTGTCATGACATTCCCCGACCACAAGTAGCATTTGGGTGAAGATCCGTCAAAGAACACATCACATAGTTACAAAGATTACAAACCAAATTCCTACGCAGGGGATAAAGCTAGTCTCAAGATAACATAATCCAAAATGCTCAAGATCAAACAATATAACAAAATGCAAGTATCTCAGAAGATTGATCCATACTGAATGCCCTTAAGGTCTGCTAAATCTCGCAACAAAACTTCACTGATCATTAACATTACCTAAAAATGATACTCAAAAAGGTCAATATAAAGTTGGTAAGCTCGTAAGTTTGATTACAACCCAGTTGTTGTGCCATAGTTTCAAAAGGTGGACAAATGTGCAATATGGCAGTGAATGCATGCAATAGATAAGATACCAATGTAGCAACACATTCTATCGAAGGTCCATATATACACCACTAATATAGATACCAACACTCTCAAAGATCCATGTTTCTAAGTTAATACGCACCTAAAGCCTACCAGCTGGAGATATACATAAGGCGGAAGATCACAAGTTCGCAAGTTCCCAAGATCACAAGATACCTCACAATACCACATATGATCCACATACAAGTTCTACCAATCTCATGTCATTCACATAGCAGTCAGGTACATAGCATTGTCCAAAAAGATAAAAGTTTCGCACAATAAGAAAACAAGTTCAAAAACAGATTTGAGTATCATTTTCCCCCAACGGAAAAAGAGTCAAAAATGAGGCTACAATAACTCACCTTAAGCAAAAGGTGATAGGTAGCAAAGATCTAGATCAAACAGGCAAGTGCAACGACGTCCGGTCATGACCTAATCCAGTTAATGTTCAATTTAAGATATACACTCCAAAAGTGTTTTCAAGGTCGATGCATAGAGGTCAGACACGCATTGTACGTTCACCCTTAATGTTATTTGTGGTGTGATGGCTGACGACTTAGATTCAAAGATAACATGTTCTAGTTCATATCTTAGTATAATATATTTATAATATTTAAGTATCAATAGGTAAGTAATATAAGAAGACTAAAATAATAGATATTTAGGAGTATACTTCGGTATGTCCATTCGGTAACCTTAGTTACTTTAATTATATTTATAGTTATAGGAAAAGAGAGGTTTATTCATACTAAACGACTTGGAGAAGTTTCATATTTTATAATTATATAATATATATTTATCGTCTTTTAGTCGACTTATTAAAATAATAATATTTTATTATTTTGTCGGAAAAGTAAGTTTTGAGTGAAAATATAAGTATAGGATTTTTACTAAAATTCGGCATGACCCGTTCGTTTACACAACGTTTTCCAAGGTTTCAAACCTCAATTTCAAACATTTTTTCCCAAATTTCACCATTTTCTGACAAGATGCCAAAAATCTATATCTCGTAACGTTTACCAAAGCGTATTTCCTCAAACGACTTTCAATGCTTATATAAATATGTATTACTTTCAAAAGTCCGTTCTAAACGCATAAAACGACTAGTTTTAGCTTATTGGGCCTTAAGGCCCAATAGAGGCCCAAACGTTATTTTCATGTTCCAAGATCTGATTTTGGTCTAATATCATATATAATATCAAATATAAGTCTGAGAAATAAACCACAACGCAAGTCAAGACTCACGGACCAAGACCAAGCCAAAGTTTGGCTTCTCTTATTGGGTCGTGGTCCTTTTAAGCAAAAAATAAGCTATTCGTAGCTTATTTCAAATTGTTAAGCTTCGTTAGGCCTTAAATATTATACTAAGCTATAACCAAAAGTCACAAAAATAAGCCGAACCATAATAAGGAACATAATAAGACGCGCTTATTCGGCCTTATTTGGCCGTAAGCTTTATAAGCCCATAATAAGTCCATTAAGCTTTTCAAATAAGCTAATAAGCTTCTTAGTTCATTTAGATACCAAAATAAGTTACCAAATAAGCTCACAAAAATAAGATATCATAAGTAAATAACCAAAACCATTTTCCTTATAACCTATTTTCCATTTGAAACTTATAAGTACAAAATAAGCCGAATATTGCTTATTTTTAAGCTAGACCGAAAAAAGCTATATAGTATCTCAATGTTTTTCAACCATCACAACCACGACATAAATATGATAAACTCTTGCTCCCTTTTTTCTTACATTTGAACGAACCAAACACCCCTTTATTTACTTTTTAAAAATTTAAGCTTACAATTTATAAAAAACAAATCATACAACATTCATCTATGCATCATAAGAACTCTAAAAGTACAAGTATATTTGTGAAAAGATAACTTACAAAGAGGCTTTTAAAAGCGAGTTAAGACACGATCTGACAACCCAAACGTTGTTTAAATGATAACCCAAATACTAGAATCAACCTAATACTCCTAAATCTTCATGTTCTTGATCAAGTTGCAAAAAATTTAAGAGTTTGTGTATGTGTTAGTTTTCGGCCGAGCAACAATGAAAGAAGAAAAGAGTGTGTGTGTTTAATTTTTGAAGAAATGAGGAATGCATGACTAGAATGAAAACAAAAGGGACTTGTACCAAGGGTGGACAAGCCTTCCTAAAAACAAGCCATCCTTGTCCCCTTTTATTCGACCGTATATGGGATCCAAGGGTCTCAGGATGCTTTGTTTTGTGTAGGGTTCTCTTAAGACTCAAAGTTCATGATTTTCAAATGTTACCCGAAGTTTCCTAGTATTTTTAATGAACTCAAAAATACTTTTCCATGAATCTCGATTATATACACGATATATTTCACAATCAAAATGCCTTAGATTCGATTTGAACATTAACGGACGTGCCGGGACTCGTTATAAGATATTACATGCTATACACAGGACAAACCTCCTGGAACATGATCACATAAATAAAATCCTCTAAAAAGGATTAATACAAGCACATATCACTAAGATAACCAAGATCAACATAGATTCACCACCGTCAACACAGTAATTGCTCAAACAAAACTGATAAAAGTCAAATAGTCAAATGACTAAATTAGAACATATAGATCTCAGAAAAGTGCAAGGGTTACATCAAGCATTGACATAATGTTATACGAGATACCATGGTCGACATTTGTTTCCGGTTAGGGATTTCGGCAGGAAATGAGGTTGATATTGGTCTTGGTGTAGGATGTGACAAACCCCTACGTCCTGCGGATATGTTACTCTATTCGTGGGACGAAGGGCTTGATGTGTGTGGATTTGACAGGGTCCTCACCTTTAACGCAGACTAGGATGGTTGATTTTGTGCCCGGTCGTGCGGTGATTGATGCAACACATTGTAAACGTGTCAAGTATGAGGCTAAGTGTGCAAACATCGGATATGGTTTTCTCCCCTTTACATTTTCTTCGCTTGGGGAATTAGAGAAGGATGCGGTGAACTTACCGAAGTGGATCCAAAAGTTTTCCGTGACTCAAGACATTGGAGCACGTGATGCTGTTCATATTTTTAATAGGATTAACTTTGCTATAGCTAAAGGAGTGGGGAATCAACTTGTATCTCGGCTCCCCACTAACTTTTTGTAAATATTCTATTTCATCTAATAAAGTGATGATAATAATAAAAAAATAATAACAATAATAATAATAATAATAATAATAATAATAATAATATTAATAAAATGTATTTCTTGGCCAAAACCTTACATGCATGTAGTTTTGGCCAGAAATTTTAAAGCATTTGGACATAACTTTTGTCAACGCCATTCTTTTTGTTTTTTAGTTCTACATAAAGTCAAACTCGCCGAACTTTCGATACACCACCACGCTACATTGGAAGGTGGCAACCATAGAAACCTTATATATATATAATAAATAGAACAATTCAAGTCATAAATGTCATTGGTGTCGGTCAATGACCTTTAATGTTACTCTTTTTATTTTGCTTTCATTGCTTTTGTTTGAATGTTTCTTTTGCTTGTGTTGCTTTTGTTGCTGATGTTTGAATATTTTTCTTTATTTTCTCGGGTGTCTTGATCAACTATATGTTTTTGCTACTACTTTGATTTGCTTTCCCTGCTTCTTGAAGCTTAGTTTTCGAATCTGTCACATGTCTTCATCAACAAATGAGTTATTGCTTTAATATTTTGATTGTTCTCTTCACTCTAAGTTTTCATGATTTTGTCTCTCAAATTGCGAAAGAGTATTATGTGATAGATACTTGGCCCCAACATGTGCGGGGTTTAGGATTCATAATTGTTGCTCTTGTTGTATATTTGTACTATCTCCTTCCAAACTATTTTTCCCCAAAACTATCATCATCACCATCATATTTAAGACACAACAAACACCACCACCTGATACGTTACTTTTTCTGACCAAAACCCCACAAACCCGGCACCCACTATAGCTGCCATGCGTCGGCAAAAGCAAACAGTGGTTTATCTATGAATTTTATTTTCTGGTGACTTTCCTGCCGATTGGACCACCACCTTCGGCGAGTGGAGATCCACCTCACTTTTCCGAGCATGATCCAAGTATCCTCGATGCCACAACCACCATCGGCCGCCTGATGTCGCCGTCATTAGCGTTGTTGACCGCCATAGACCACTAGAAAACTAACTTTTCTAGCAGCTGAGTTTTTCTTTACTAATTTCCATTTTAAATCTTGCTATTCATTTATATCTTAAAGTCCATTTATCTGCTTTATTCCTTTGTGCCTTATACCTGTGTTTTTTTGCTTTTATCCCTTTTTTGCTTTTGAATTTGCCACTTTGTGACCTCCACAGGCTAGGTTAGCATAGATATATTTGATAATAATGGTTACTTAAGTTCATGACCTAGTGTAGGGGTGGGCGGGTCTAGAGGGACTAGGATAGATAGTAGATTAGCAAGCTCTTGTAGAATTAGGGTGGGTGGTTGGAAAGTAGGAACTTTGACGGGTAAATTTTAAGAGATAGTAGATGTGCTAAAAAGGAAGAAAGTAGAAATTGCGTGCTTTCATGAGACTAAATGGAAGGGGTCGTATACCAGAGAGGTAAACCAGTACAAGTTATGGTACTCGGGTTCATCGACAACGCGAAATGAACTAGGAGTCGTCCTAGAACCGAACCTTAATGACACGGTTGTTCAGGTGAGGATGAGACAATTAATGTTACAAGATCATGCGCACCACACGTGGGAATTGGAGAGGGTGGAAAAGAAGAGCTTATGGGACTCTCTAGATGATATTGTCAGAGTGTGTTCAATAACCCAACAGCTGATCATAACAGGCGATCTAAACAGTCATATAGGAGCAAATGCTAATGGATACTCAAGGGTACACGAAGGCTTCGTGTATGGTGTTAGGAACTGATAGGGGTTATTTACGGTTTAAATGTAAATCAACCAAGAGTCATTCCTGTGATTGTCCCATCACCCGATTTACACTCCCATTTGAAATCGAGATAAGGGTTTTTACCCTTATATGTGTACGACCACAAATGAAAGTCACTTCATATAAAACTCAGATTAAAGAATCCTGGCCTCTTTTACCATCTTTATCGTCCTTCTACCTCCTTCTTTGCATTTTTTGATCATTCAAGAAGGTAAGATTTTCACACTTCTGCTTTCGAATATGAACACCAAACACAGACGTGTACGCTTACAAGAAATGAGCTCTCAATGTTCCTTACTGATTATAGTATTCCTTCTGAATACAAAGTCATGCTCCCCAAGAGTAACCAAACCATCTATGATACTCTAGATGGATTTGTTGGTTTATACACTTATTTTTTCACTCTCACAATCCTCAGGCTTCCTCTTCCAAAAATATTTTGTGACGTCATGGAGTATATTCAGGTACATGTGTCTAGGCTTAATCCTTTTGGCTGTGCCAAGCTTACCACTTTTGTCGTCATGTGCAAGTTGTTTAGGGGGTTCTCTAACCTTTATCCTGGTAAGGATTGGCTGACCTTTTCCAAAAGGCTAGAGAAAATGTCCCTAATGTCTTACCCAAAGTCAGAACTCAAATCAAAGACTGGAAAGGTCGATTTTTCTATGTGCAAGATACAATTGTTCCTAGTGAGTACCCAAAACTTTATTCGAAGGATAATAGATGGGATAAGAGATACTTCAAGGATAAAATCCCTCCTTCAGTGCATGAAAATCCTTTGTATCATTGTCTTGGTAGGCACCCTTTCAATGTTCGAACCTTCTCGGATCCTATCATCTTCCTTGTTGGCCATAAACCGTCTTGAGAGCATGGTCAACAGCGGCCTGTGATTTTTGTTGGTGGAAAGGGTATTTACTATTCTGATAATTTGATATATTACTTCTTCATTGTTGATAAATGATTCATTCTCTTCTTTTGCAAAAATGGCCTTCAGGTTTATGTTTTCCAAAGATGATGAAGAAATGTCCTTCCTTCCTCGTGAGCCGTCTCCTGGCTTCAGTGTTGGTTCTCCCTCTGCTTCTATCAACAACGAACCTCCTCTCTTAGAGGTTGAGCCTTTGGATAGTGTAAACCTAGAGTAATTGGTTAAGAACACTACGGACTCTGGGGGCTCTCCGGCCCATGAAGAGATGCTGGTTATCGGCAGTGGTAGCGTTACGGAAAGAATGAAGAGTAGAAAGTGTAGGACGAAGGGCTCTACGAAGCCTCTAGTGAAGTGTAAGTTGGTCCACGCTGATTCTTCTTCAAGGTTTACTCGCCAGAAGTCCTCTCCTGCTAAAGATGAGTCCTCCATGTTTCACCATCTCTGATGATGAATAAGGTAGCTACTATCTCCAAGTCTTGTGCTCGTACTTCTTTATCTTTCTCTTATTAATGTTACCTTGTATTTCAGGCCTTCCTGAAGCACCCGAACTGTGAAATGCTATAGACTGCCATATAATAATCTCCAATGTCACCCCTCTGGCCTGGAGAGGTCATCTTGACAATCAGCTGGATGTTGAGTGATGTGTCGTTGTGTGTAGGTATATTTTATGTATCAAGTTTTACTATTTATATTTTGCCGACTTTACCTAAAACAACACTAACAGGCAGTGTACCTGATCAATTGTAGCTTTGTTGGTAAGTAGGGTTTCGATCACTAAGAGCGAGAACTAATTCTTATGTCTATCAGTATTTTAGTTATCTAAGTTATTCTATTCTATGTTAAACCTATGCTAAACCTAAGTTAATCCTAATTCTAAAGGATAAAGGGAGGTTTTCAGTCTGAGACTGGAATGGGTTTTGTTGGTGACTTAACTCTACTTAAGCTACTCTAATGCACAAAAGAGATTAATCAGATGATAGAGGAACGGTGCAAGCCTATGGTAAGGAAACTATATTAACCATGATTAATTCGATAGAACACAGGTTTGTTTATTAGTGCAATGACTGTCTTATTGTTGTCCGATATATCATTCCTAGATTTAGGCGGTATTTCTTCCTAAAACCTAGGCATTTTAATTCTGTCACAATTAGGCACATCCGCATAAAGTATTCATGGTTGATTATAATATATCTTAGAAGTTCAATGCGGGTGATCTCACTGACGACTAGCTCACAGAGACTTTACTAACTTACTACTTAACGGCCTTCTATATACTGGTAGTCCACTAGCCCCAATCCATCCTTTAAGGAATCATAATGTTATATGTTAATCTTAGGTCACCCCCTAGTCCAACTTGTTTACTAAACCTCAAACGGCAGGACAACACATTAATTTGTGATCCTATTATTCTAGATATTTAGATTGCAGATATAAATAGCTATCCCGGTATCTAGCTAAGTCTTTATTTGTATTCCTAGATCCAGTTGAATGATAGGTCGCATACTTAAGCACATAAGCGAGTATAAATTGATAAAAATAAGCCAACACACAAGCAAATAAGAGGCAATCGATATAAACAAAACCAAACGTTAAATTTTCATAAACATGGCTAATACCTAAAGGTATTAGCCAATAACCATTGTAATTACAGATACAAATGTCATAAACGAATGATCAAGGTAAACTAACCAAGTTAATGAATGATACCAACAACCGAACGCGTATTTAGATTATAAAGGAATTACACGGTGTTTCTTTTATGATTAAGAGCTTTGCTTGACCTTCTCTGCTCTTCTCATCCTCTGAAAATCGTCCTTTGTGATTAGGGTTTTGAAAATATGGTCAAGCATACCTAAAAGTCGTGTTTAGAGTTTTGTATTTATAGCTGCTGGAATTAAGTCAATACGCCATATCCGTTGAGGTCGATACAGTGTATTGGAGTTTCCTTAGAGTAGGGACCGTGTTTGTCATCTTCCAGAATGTTCTTCGAGTATATCTTCATGGATATGGCGTATGATGCATTCTGAATACTGGTATAGAGGATTGTGTCTTCGTGCTTTCTTATGAAGTTTAGGCGCAGATACGCCGTATCTTCTTGATGGATACGGCGTATTGAATGTCAGACTAGTAGGTTTCTGGATTTCTTTGTTTAAGTTCCAAAATGTGCGCCTTTTAGCTAATCTTCACCAATTGATCTATGGAATAAATGATGCTATAAAAGTGACTTTATTTGATGTCATCAAATATTCCCCCACTTTAATCCTACTTGACCTCAAGTAGACTTTAGAAAGTTTTGTAAAACTATATCCCAACCTGAGTTTAGGATCTTTTTTGTTAAGCATTTTTCTTGTTAGATTACTAGCACACAACCACACACCTCACGAAATAGGAAAATGAAATCACTCAAATCACTCGACTAATCTATGTGGTAACATGTAACTAATTCACTCAATTGCTCAGTCGTGACGAGTATTCTATCATAGGCTTGGCAAGGATACAGATCTCCACCGCTAAAGCTAAGGAGTAACAATTCTATAAAGGTAAATTGGGTGTTATTTTTGAAGGTTAAAAGGGTTTGATCACTTTTTTAATCTCTATCGATACCAATATTCTAGAAGGGCGCCAAAGACCACACATACACACCTGTAACGACAGGATAGACAGCTCACTCCCATCTCGAATAAGCAAAAGAATAGGATTGGTAGTCTTTACTAAAAGTCGTAAACCAGTAAGGGCGACAAACCACATATACACACCCATAACGACGGGATAGACATACATGATTGCAATCATTCCCCCACTCGAGTAAAACCAAGGGTTAGGTCGAAGAGTAATATAGGGAATGGATCTTCTAACTCTTTCTCCAATAGTAGTAAACCAACAAGGCGGCTAAAAATCACACATACATAGCCGTAACGGGGGAATAGACATGCATGATTGCTCACATCCTCATTCGCGTAAGACCAAAGGATAGGAATTAGGAAAGGGAAAATAATTGTTGTTAAAGAAAATAAAGCAAATAGATATAGTCCTAGGCACAATGTAGCTAGTTACTTTCCCGACCATCCCTTGATAAAGACACAAATTGGTAGACTAACTCACGTTTCTAACATGGAACAATCAACGCCTTTGAAGACACGAATCAGACTTAAAGAATATCTCGATTAATAGATCAATAAAAACAACCTAAGTTGGCGTTCCCATAATGGTCAACTCCGAATCATCCCAATTACAACTCTAATGGAAACTTTTGCCACTTTATACATACTTTTACATAGTTGGTTTATATTATGTACCAACTCTAATACAACAATACTCCACAAACATCTTTTTTTGTATTTTTCTGATTTTTTGGATTTTTTTTAACACGAACTAGAAATAAAACTAATGTGTAGAATTTCACCATCTCATGACTTCGATAAATCAGAAAAATTGATATCCAATCATAATAATGAAGTAGTAAAAATACACGAGCGAACTGCTACTTTTACATTCCCGTTGCACTGTGCAACTTCCCGACCTAACCAGAGATAGAAAATCACCATTGCGATGTGCAATTTCCCGACCATATTGTAGGTGGAAAAGATAGACTCAAGACATAGGGAATACATTACTTTACATAAAAGTAAGCAGCAATTAATTAAGGACTAATCTAATATGGTAGGCTAAGGTGTAAAGGTGTAATGAAGCATTTGGGGTTTAATCCTAAAGGAATGGTTGTACGGGTTTTTCTAGGGATTCTTACTCTTAAAATAGGAGTAAACAAAGGGTTTATACAGGGGTTAACTAACCAGTGTAGTTAGTTAATAAAACATGTATAGGTTTTTTAGTGTAATCCTATAAATTTACCAGTTTAGAAAAGTCACTCCATCTATTAAAAACAGTGCTTATTATTGAGGTCTCGAATAGATATACCAAGTCACGTTCTAAAATTTACTACAGTCACCGACACACTCATATTTTTGTAGAATTTGGGTAAATATTTGGAAACAAATAAGTCTAAATCCTCACAATATCTAACAAGGGTTATGTGTGCAAGGTCATGTGGATAATAATTTCACAAAAAGTATACTAAAAAAATATTTAAAATTTAGGCATAACTTAAGCATATTAAGCATATTATTGTAAAAACAAGGACAAGTAAGCGTTCTAATTCTCCTCCCTCACTTGAGATATACAACGCCCTCATTGTATAAATATAAAATTAAATATAGGAAATATAAAGAATTAGAACAAGAAACTCCCCTGAGATTTGCTCTGTATGATCCTCCATGTTGCGTTTATGAGCAAGATTGTGTGTGCAAGAGCGTCTGAATCCTAGCACGAATAGCATGCACATAGTAATTCCAGAATATAAGCATACCACTAATCACGTTACATTGCTCAGCAAGCTCTTGTATGAAAAAAGAAAACAATGCAGTTCTATCTCAGTTGTATCTGCTTGGTTAGAAAATAAAATCCTAGAAAATGAACAAAAAACGATACGCTGTATGGTTTGAGGCGGATACGCCATATCTTAATTTGTGTTAAAAATCCTAAGTACGAGTCAGATTAACTAATACGCTGTATTCATTTAACGAATACGCCGTATTGAAAATCTAACAGAAAAGTTTTTAAATGCAAAAAATTAAAAGACTGGATAACGTCCAGACATTTGAAACGCCGTATGGGGTGGTACGAATATGCCGTATCGATGTCTAGAAAGACAGACTTGATAATAAAATGAAAAACAGTCGGGTTGTCTTCCAAAAAGCACTTTTCTTTCAGCTATCTTTAAGTTAGACTTTTTCCTTCAGCTTCTTTACTCCACCTTTGTCACGGACCATTCGTCATCCATCTTTTGAAAGATGTCTTGGTAGGCATGACACACGTTTTCGTTGGTTGTCGTCCATTCGTATTCTCCATGCTTCTTCACAGCCACGTATCTTTCCGTTGGTCCAAATATATACTTGATAACCTCGAATCCTTCAGTTTTACACTCAGGTGGTTTTGTACAGGGGTTTTTGATAAATTTACACTTTCCACATTCATAGTTTAATTGAGCATCCCCTCGAACCAAGTGGTCATCATCTTCTCCGATGTTCTCATTCTTTTCTTGATCATCCCCTCCTCTTTCCTTTTTAGTATGACTATTAAATAGCTGTGCTATATCGAGGTAAGGGTTGTGGTTGACATCGGGTTTCGTGTTATCACCTTCGCCTTGATCACTCCATTCGTCAACGGGTGAGTAGTTGCTCCATACATCATTACTTGACTCTCCTTCATGGTTTATTGATTTCTCTAATTCAGCCTTGTTTCTTAGTGCTTCATCTTTTAGTTCGCAATCAACTAGTGCTTCGTACCATTCGTAGTCCTGATAATGGATTTGATTTCCAATAAGATATTGTCCAGGAAAATTTCCCTCGTTGCAGTGTCCATCCTCTTTCCAGCTACAAGTTGGCCACTCTGAACATCTATTTTTATAATTAAAAGGCTCGCAATAATGTTTAACTAGATCAGGATCTTTCTAAATTCCATCATGTATCCAAGGCTTTTCACTTACCCATGGTATTTTATCATTCCATTCGTAGATCCAATCATTCTTGAATTGCTCATAAGTTTTAAATCATGGAATGTCTTTAGTTAGTACATCGGGGTCGATTTTAAGGAGATAGTTGAATTTATCGAATGCCTTGCACATGTGACTTTCATAATTGAACACGTCAGTCTTGAAAGATTTTAGCAACTTCGTTCTCATTTTCCGAGTCTTCTATTCTATCATCACAAGGCTCTCTATTATTATTGACTCCTTCATCAATCCTTCCAAAAGTTGTGCCCTTTTGATCATTATTTTTCTTCTAGAATTTCATAGGGCATTCATTGTAATGTGATCCATCATCATATAGTTCTCAAAATTAGAGGCCAACCACTTCTCGAACTCCATGTTGTTCTGATCTTATAACATTTCAACTACATTAGCTCTTTCCACTCTTTTGGTACGAGAAGGTGGGTAGAACTTATTTAAAATTTTTTGTAAGATCTTCCCAAGTAGTAACTGAACGAATACATTCTTCCCTTAACCACTCACTTGCAGCACCGATGAGCGAAACTGGGAAAACACTAAGCCTGAGCCGGTTGCTACTAATGTTTTATATATTAATTGGTTCTTCGACTAAATTAAGAAACTTTTCAATGTGTTCCACCACATCTTCTCCATTAGTTCCACTGAAAGCATCACGAGCTAAGTTTTCCAGAAACTTTCCTTTTATTTCAAGGAAACTTTTTTCTATGATTTTTCCATCATCGTTTTCTGAGATGTGGTTCATTCAGGTAACTGTGATGTATTCCTCCAAAATAGGTTCTACTATTGTTCCTGTCATTCCTTCCTTACCTAGATTTTTCAGACAACCTCCTGAGAATAAGAGACAAATGGTCATTAGGATGTGCTCTCGTTGAGAGAACACAGAAAATGTAATGCGAAAAATCACGTCTGCTACTGTATCAGATGACCGATACGCCGTATTCAATTGACTAAATACTTCGTATAGATTGGTTGAATACAAATACGCAATATCTGTTGTTACAACTTAATATGCCATATCCAATGATTTAGAATACGCCGTATAGGTTAATCGAACAAAATACTGCCAAGACAGAAATAATGCAGAAAAATTAAATATGCAAAAATATACAATGCAAACTAATCTAGTTAAACTAAACTGAAAATATCAATAAAACAATAATTAAAGTTTCACTCCCTAGCAGCGCCAAAAAACTTAATGTGTCGTTGTGTGTAGGTATATTTTATGTATCAAGTTTTACTATTTATATTTTGCCGACTTTACCTAAAACAACACTAACGGGCAGTGTACTCGATCAGTTGTAGCTTCGTTGGTAAGTAGAGTATCGATCACTAAGAGTGAGAACTAATTCTTATGTCTATCAGTATTTTAGTTATCTAAGTTATTATATTCTATGTTAAACCTATGCTAAACCTAAGTTAATCATAATTCTAACGGATAAAGGGGGATTTTTAGTCTAAGAGACTGGCCTGAGTTTTGTTGGTGACTTAACTCTACTTAATCTACTCAAATGCACAAAAGAGATTAATCAGAGGATAGAGGAACAGTTCAATCCTATGATAAGGAAAATGTATTAATCATGATTAATCTGATAGAACACAGGTTTGTTTATTAGTGCAATGACTGTCTTATTGTTGTCCAATATATCATTTTTAGATTTAGCCGGTACTTCTTCCTAAAACCCAGACATGCTAATTCTATCACAATTAGGCACATTTGCATAAAGTATTCGCGGTTGGTTATATTCTATCTTGGAAGTTTAATGCGGGTGATCTCACTGACGACTAGCTCACATAGACTTTACTAACTTACTGCTTAACAGCCTTCTATATACTGGTAGTCCACTAGCCCTAATCCATCCTTCAAGGAATCAAAATATTATTTATTAATCCTAGGTCACCCCTAGTCTAACTTGTTCACTAAACCTTCAAGGGCAGGACAACACATTAATTTGTGATCCTATTATTCTAGATATTTAGATTGCAGATATAGAGAGCTAACCTGGTATCTAGTTAACTCTTTATTTGTATTCCTAGATCCAGTTGAATGATAGGTTGCATACTTAAGCACATAAGCGAGTATAAATTGATAAACATAAGCCAACAAACAAGAAAATAAGAAGCAATCGATATAAACAAAACCAAACATTAAATCTTCATAAACATGGCTAATACCTAAAGGTATTAGCCGATAACCATTGTAATTACAGATACAAATGTCATAGAAGAACGATCAAGGTAAACCAACCAAGTTAATGAATGATACCAACAACCGAACGTATATTTAGAGTATAAGGGAATTACACGGTGTTTCCTTTGTGATTAAGATCTTTGCTTGACCTTCTCTGCTCTTCTCATCCTCTGAAAATCGTCCTCTGTGATTAGGGTTTCGAAAATATGGTCAAGCACACCCTAAAGTCGTGTTTAGAGTTTTTTATTTATAGATGCTGGAATTAAGTCAATACGCCATATCCGTTGAGGTCGATATGACGTATTGGAGTTTCCTCGGAGTAGGGACCATGTTTGTCATCTTCCAGAATGTTCTTCGAGTATATCTTCATGGATACGGCGTATAGATGATTATGTCTTCATGGTTTCTTGTGAAGTTTAGGCGCATATACGTCGTATCTTCTTGATGGATACGGCGTATTGAATGTCAGATCCGTAGGTTTCTTGATTTCTTTGTTTAAGCTTCAAAATGTCCGCCTTTTAGCTAATCTTTACTAATTGCTCTATAATTACTGCAAATAACTAATATAACAGATTAAGTACCAATTCATGCAATAATTATATCAAATGGGTAATTTACATGGAATAAATGATGCTATAAAAGTGACTTTATTTGATGTCATCACTGAGCTACTCAATTTACATGATCGTTGTTATGCCAGACAGGTGGTGGTCGATAATGCTGTGAACCAAAGAGCTCGTGAGCTGCTGAAAGTTATGAGCAGATGAAAGGAGACTGTGAGGTGTTCAAGGAAAGGGATAGAGAGTATGAAGAGCTTAGGCTGAAGTGTCAGGCTGCCATGACAGAGTTTGATAACAATCATGCCGTTAATGTTCTCTGTCAAAAGATTAAGTCTTCATCAGATGAGATGAAAGAGCACAAGGCTAGTATAGATAGGATGTTATTAGAGAGCCAGAAATAGGCTGGCTATCAGGAGAATCTTGCGACCTTTGAGTCAAAGGTTGGTGTCTTGGAAGCTAAGAAAGGTAGGTTAGAGGCTGCTGAGGCCCTACCCCGCCAAGAATTTGAAGCTGTCAAATGTGATAGGGTAGAGGTGGTTTCTAAGGTGGTACCCTACGTTGCTATGGAGTTGGTGCATAGCCATGAGATGGCTATGCTTGTTGGAAAACTCATGTCCTCCGCCATCTTCTATGGGAGATATGCTTCCTTTAAGGAGGTTAAAAGTATGAAGGAACCCTTTGATTTGGCGAAGGTAAAAGGTTACAGGCCCTCATACAAAAAAGAACATACCAAGGCTGGCAATGACCTTGCAAATACTATTTTTCCATTCTCATCCGAAGTCATAGCAGATCCTTCTGCATTAGTCGAAGCCTTGCTTTCCAAGAAGCCGAAGTCTCTCTAATGTCCTACTTCAACAAAGACTCATGCTCCAGCTCCATCAGATCCTTCTCAAAAAGCCACTCCATCCACTAATCTTTCACCAAATTTAATGTCTCCTTTGTCTGCCATTTGAAGGTCACCGTGTTGGTGGTAATTCAGTTCCAAGGGTAGTATGCACCCTTTAAACAATTTGTCTTTATGCTTCTCAGGCTTCAGCCTTAAAATAATTTATCTTTTAGCTTTGATGATTTGTGTTGGCTATCTTGGACAATTTGCTCAGTCTTTGTGACTGATTATGGATATTTCTCCCCCTCCTCCCCCCCCCCTGTAGGGTTTTAATGATATGGGGACTATAGCCACCTAGTTTTTGCTATAATTAGCTTATGTTATATTAAATCTTTGACCACGTTTATTTTATGCATGGGGAGACTTATGAGGGACCATAGTCTAACCCCATTGTGAACTATTTAGTTAATAGTTGTTGCACTTTATGTTTTCACAAACTGAGGCTCTGGTGTGGCCTGATTGAATTTGCAAATTGCACACCAAGGTTTTCAAGTAGTCTTCGCTTGTAACAGAGGGTTGCGACCCGCTCCATTTCAGCCTAAAATGTTTCGAACTAAGTAATAAAAATATGGCTCATGCGTGGCCCTACGACATCCCTTCAAATGTTGAAACTTTTAAGTACTTGGTGGCTTAAATCTTTGTTGTAATAAAGACACAATAGATTTGAAAGGGGGTTCATTACTTTCATTAGTCATGTAGAAAGATTTACATCACTTTGGACATGATCACTTAGTTTTCTACACTTAGAAAATAACCCTTTAACAAACGGTAGTCTAAACAATGACTTAAAAAACAATATATTATAAGCTTTACATGTAAAACTTACGGAGACTTAAACCCTTTACTATATGGACCAGCGAATAATCAGAGGCGACTATTATCTTGTGGAGTCCTCCTTCGTATACTCCGCTTATGATGTGAGGTCTTGTCCATACTTGTTTTTTATCGTCTTCGTTGTGGCCTGACAATAGTACGAAATCTCCTAAGCTAAATGTGGAATGCCTGTTTCTCATATTGTGATACACTCGAAGCTTCTTTTGATAGTTGGCCTCTTCAATTAAGGCCACCTCTTTTTCTTTGTTCCTCTTTCTTTCAACCCTTTCCTGTGTTAGGGTTTCTCTTTTTCAGAGGTGAGGTTCGTAACCTTTGAAATTATTGCTTCTGACCTGTAAGTTAGGATGAATGGAGTCTCTTTCTGGTTATTCCTTGGTAAGGTCCTGTGTACCCATAAGATTCAAGGTAGATCGTCCACCCATCTCTGTTGGCTTCAAACTAGCTTCTTTTCGATGTAGTTCATAGTTTCTACATGCTCTGTGATTTGTGAAAAAGATTGGTGTATCTTTGATCCTTTACAAAAATCTGCAAAACTGCCTTCTGTAAACAGATTTTCGTCCTTCAAAGTGATCGTCTGGGGTACTCCGAATCTGCATATCACATGCTCGCATATGAACTTCTCTACATGTCTTATGTTTGATGTGGTTAGAGGTTTTGCTGCTACCCACTTGGTGAAATGTTCGACGGCTATAACCAAGAACTTCAAGCTTCCCAAAGCCATTGGTAGAGGTCCAATGATGTTGATTCCTTAGTGACTAAATGGCCAAGTATTGTTGACCATTGTTACATCATTGTTCGACATCCTTGCTATTGTAGAGTACGTTTGGCACCGTGTGCAGTCTTGAATTGTTTCTCCCAGATCCCTATGCATTAATGGCCAATAGTAACCTTGCTTCATAACCTTGACAACCATGGAATGAGGTTTCGCATTAAATCTGTAAGAACCATCATGTATGTCTTATATGATGTGTTTAGCCTGCGAAGGGCCAATGCAACGAAGCCATGGTGTTAGCAAATACTTTTTGTATAGGTTTCCTTTTATCAGCCTGTATTGAGGAGCCCTGATTTGAACTTTTCTAGTCTCCTTTGGATCCTCCAATAGTAGGCCACTTAACAGATACTCATAGATGGGAGTCATCTATTTTCCCTCTGTCTCCGCTGCTATTTTTGACACCTGCTTGTTGTTTATCGATCTGTTTGCCAAGACTTCTACCAACACTTCCTTGGTTAGATGTTCAAAAGTCATGGAGGCCAACTTGCTTAGTGTGTCGGCCTTCTTGTTTTGATTCCTTCGAATGTGCTCCATTGAATAGGTATCGAAGCTTTTAAGACTTCTTTCGTCTTTTCTAAGTATTGCTTTATTACGGGCTGTCTGGCTTTGAAAAGACCCTTTACTTGGTTGGCCACTACATTGGAGTCTATGAAGATAGCCAGGTCTTTAATTTCCATTTCTTATGCTATTCGCAGGCCCGGTAACAATCCTTCATACTTTGATTCATTATTGGTGGTGTCGAATTCGAACCTTAGGTCAATCGTATACTCTTTTCCTTTTGGACTAACCAACATTAGACTAGTGCCCGAACTATCAGAACTTGAGGCTTCGTCGGTATACAGCTTCCACATGTTTTCTGACATCGGTGCTTTGTTTGTTTCTTTGGGTTTCTTGATCTTCGTATCTTTATCTTATGTGGAAGGTATTTTAGCTTGAAAATCAGCTAATATGTGCCCTTTGATAGAGTTATGTCCTTTGAACTCGATGTCATGTTCCCCTAGTTCAATGGCCCATTTAGTTGTCCGCCCTGATTTATCAGGCCTTGCGAGGATTTGCTTAACGGGTTTATCAATCAATACCCAAATGAGGTAAGCTTGTAAGTACCTTCAAAGTCTCCTTGCAGCATGGACGAGAGCTAATATGAGCTTCTCCAATTCTAGGTAGTTTAATTCTGCCCCTCGTAACACATTGCTTATGAAGTAGATCAAAACTTGTCTCCTTTCTCTTTCCGCGAGTAAACCAACACTTATACTTTCTGTCGAAGCTGCAAGGTACATTATGAATACTTCACCTTTGATTGAGGCTATAAGTGTAGGCAATATTTCTATGAACTCCTTTATTTTTCAAAAGGCTTCCTCGGCATCAGCTGTCCACTGTATAGTTTTCTTGTTTATGTAGCTTTTAAGGGCTTTAAAGAATGGAAGTGACCTATCGGCACCCTTTGAAAGGAATCGACTTAGGGCTGCCAGCTTTGCATTAAGGCTTTGTATCTCCTTGAGTGTTCTCGGTGGCTTTAGGTTGGTAATTTCCTTAACCTTCAAAGGATTGGCTCTGATTCCTTGCTTGGTGATGAGGTGTCTTAAGAATGGACCTTCCTCAACCCCAAAGGAGCACTTCTTCGGATTAAGCTTCAAGTTAATAGATCGAAGCCTATCGAAGATATCTTGGATGTCCATCAGCATGTCTTCTTTGAAGGCACTCTTAATCACCATATCGTCGACATAGGTCTTGATATTTCACCTGATTTGATCATTGAATACCTTGTCGACCAGTCTTTGGTAAGTTGCTCCTGCATTTTTCAAACCAAAAGGCATCTTCCGGTAGTAGAATAATCCCTTTCTGGTGAAGAAGTTGTTTTGTCTTTGTCTCCCTCGGCCATTTTTATTTGATGGTAGCCCTTGTAGGCATCCAAGAAATAGTTTAGTCGGAACCCTGAGAGGGGTTCCACTTTCGGGTCAATTTCTGGCAAGGGGTAACAGTCTTTTGGACAAGCTTTATTTATGTCCATGAAGTCCACGCACATCCTCCACCCTTCGTCACTTTTCTTTACCATGACTGGGATGGCTACCCATGTATGATATTTGACTTCTCGCAAGATTCCTGCCTTCGTGAGCCCGTCCACTTCTTTGCAGGCTGCTTCATTTTGTTCTGGAGCCAATCCACACTTCTTTTGCTTGACTGGTTCAATGTGCTTGTACTCATTCAGCTTATGCTCCGTATTGAAATGCTTCCCTTCTTCCATAATGGTTCTTGGGATTCCCATCATATCGACATAATTCCATGCAAAGACGTCTGCGTTGGATCGTAGGATGCCTTGTAGTTTCCTCTTAGAACTGGTTGGTAGCTGCTTTCCGATGACAACTGTTTGCTCAGAGTGTTTGTGATAATGCCTTAATTATACATGTTTTTGGCGGTGTTATTTGTATATTTTTCATCATTTCTCATGAACTTTTGGTACTTAATAACATGAAATATGTGCAGGTTCACTTGAAGACATCTCGTGCTCAAAATGATCAAGATATAAGTGTTTATGCTCTTTGGAAGACAAGAAATGATAAAACCCAAAATCACAAAAATGTGCGTCGCACAATCTTATGTGTGCGTTGCACTTACCATCGAATTCAATGAAGCCATTAAAGACACGAAGTGCGCCGGTTTTCCCAGAATGTGTGCCACACTTCTCTTCAGCATTAATGATAAATTCCACTGACTTAAGCTAAGTACGCCGCACATTTTAGAATGTGCGCCACACTTTTGCTCTCTCCCAGCCTATAAATAGAGACGAAAATCATGCCATTTTCATCATTCCATATCATATCAATCAGTCACAATTCTTTCTCAATCTCTGGGATTTTAGTATGAAATACCGGCGAAGAAGAACAACAACATTATAGTATTTATTTAAATAAGGTATTAGTACGATTCAATACTTGTAAACGAGTTATGTTCAATCCATCTCTAATCCGATTATCTTATGTTTCTTGTTTCTCTACTTTACTTTGTTATGAACACCATAGCCATAAGTGGCTAAGCTCCTTATGTCTACTCGGCAATGTTAATATAATAAATAAGTATTTGGTGCTATTACGATCTTATTAATCTTAATCTTGTGTTGAAATCCTATCGTGTCTAATCTTATCAACTTTGTTAATCAACTTTGATTGTATACGCATAACGGTATAGGTCGAAAGACCCGTTGTGTGCTATATTGTTTTAAAGATTTATCTATGGTCTTTATCGTTTGGTTGGAGAAATCCTCTTACGTTATTTGATAAACAAAATAGATTTGACATAATAGTAACTTGATTATTTGCGTGACACATCCAATTAAATTAACTAATATAAGTCTTAAGTTAAAACAAGTTAATTTGTGAAAACGTTTTTTGATGAAAAAACCTTTTTATAAGTTAAGTCCTAAAATCAAAGATCATAATCATTACCATTTCTTAGGCATTATATGAAACTATCCGAGTAGTCATTCTCTTTTATTATTGAAATCATCATCAATCATATCTCATCTGAAAAAGTCATTAAGATTTGTCTTAAAACTAGCGATTATACGAACATACTCAAATCCCTATGGACGACCTAGTCTTACCTAAAATATTATACTACATAGGTGGGTTATACTTTTACCCGTGTGTTTCCATTTAATAATCGGTTATACTTTTAGCCGATTAGAAATTCGAGACTTTTCTCAACATAAAATGAAACCTTAACCGATGCTTGGCTTCGTATGAAAGAAATGCTAAGAAATTGCTATGGTTACAATCTTACCAAAGGCAATATCATAAAAATCTTTTATCATAGCCTCAACGAAATAACCCAATAAGCTCTTAAGTCCGCAGCTAGTGGTATTTTCCTCTATAAAACACCAAACCAAGCTTATCAACTCCTCGTAGACAAAGTCTTACTCAAGCTTGATTGGGCTAACAACCAAAAAATAAAATCTTCTCTAAAGAAAACTGTTGCTTTCGTCGATGAAGGTAGCAGTAACTCTGATACTGACAAAATTATGGCACGAATGGATGCCATGACCATGAAAATGGACACTCCGTACAAAGAAATGCAATCCCGTTCAAATTACTCAATACCTGAATATGACGAAGATGACAAACCTATGTCTCTTGAAGCAGAGGCAAAATTCATACAAACCTTCCGACGTACTCATTTTTACAATGATTACCGCAACCGAGACTCAAATCGCGATAATTGGCGTTCAAGCAGAAGAAACGATTATAATCGAGACAACTATCGATCTAATTCTGACGATAAACCTTATGACCTTCAAAGACAATTAAGTGATTTCATAAAAGCTCAACAATCAACCAATTCTTTTGTCAAAGATACGTTTATGGATCTCAAAACTAAACTCGAAACAACAACTACAAATCATCAAGCCTCAATTCAAAACCTAGAAGCAAAATTCGATAGACTTGCTGACAAGCAATCTGGTCGACCTTCTGGATCTCTTCCTAGTAACACTCAACCAAACCCAAAAGGTGGCTTATCTAAACCTTATCAACCACCACAAGCTCGAAATAAGCATGTAAATGCCATATTTACACAGAGTGGTAAATCCTATGACCCACCTATCAACCCACATGATCAATAAAATGATTCGGAAACTCCTATCAATTTCGATAGTGAGGACGAAGAAGAAAAATCTACACCTCAAAATCTCAAACTCCAAAGCCAGTCAAAGAAACTCTGATACCTAAACCATACAAACAAAAAAATTCCATATCCTCAACGCCTTCGAAAAGAGAAAATGGAAGCCCAATATGGTCAATTCCTCGATATGATTCGAGCCGTTGAAATCAATGTACCTCTTGTCGATGTCTTAGCAGGAATGCCGAATTATGGAAAATTTCTCAAAGATATCGTAAGCAATAAGCATAAGCTTGAATAAATCTCATCTGCTTTCCTGGGCAATAAAAGTTCTGCTATGATTCAAAACAAAGTTCCACCTAAACTTGGAGACCCCAAAAATTTCTTTATTCCTTGCACTTTTAGCAAAGCCTTCTCATGCAATGCTTTAGCCGACCTAGGTGCTAGCATTAATCTTATGCCATATTCTCTATATGCAAAATTATCTCTCAAAACTCTCAAACCTACTAAAATGAGCGTAAGGTTAGCCGACCGATCATTCCAACACCCTATTGGAATAGCAGAAAATATGCTCGTTGAAGTTGGTAAATTCACCTTTCTTATAGATTTTGTTATTCTCAAAATGGAAGAAGACAGTAAAGTTCCACTTATCTTAGGGAGACCTTTTCTCCATACTGCCGAAGCAGTAATTCGAGTAAGACAAAAACAACTCAATCTTGGAGTTAGTACTGAATGAATGACCTTTTCAATCGATTTCGCGATGAAACAAACCTATTCAAACGATGATACATGTTTTAGAATTGATGTTATCGATGAAATCTTAGAAGAAGATTTCGATGCTCTTCTCGACGAAGGGAGTGAAATCTTTCATTCCATCAAGGGAACTATTCTCTAAGAAAAACTCTTTGCTGAATTCGATTAATTCATGGCTATGAATAACGAAGGAAACTCTAAATCTAAATCTGACACCGAAGAACCGCCATTTGAAAAGATCCCCTTTAACACCGATTATAAAATCAAGACATCAATTGAAGAACCTACTTAAGATCTTGAGCTGAAACCTCTTCCTAATCACCTCGAATATGTATTCTTAGAAGAACCCTTTTTTCTTCCTGTAATCATATCATCCCAGCTTTCTGAGCAAAATAAAAATAAGCTCATCTCTGTTTTAAAAAGACACAAGCAAGCCTTTGCTTAGAAAACAACAGACATTCCTAGAATATCTGTCTGTCTTTTTGTAAACATAAAATTTAGCTCCTAGAAGATAAAAAGCCAGTTGTTCAAAAACAAAGATGATTAAACCCGAACATGCAAGAAGTTGTTAAAAAAGAAATCGTTAAACTTCTCAACACAGGTTTTATATATCCAATCTCCGATAGCCCTTGGGTAAGTCCCATCCACTGTGTACCCAAAAAAGGTGGTATTATAGTTGTCACAAATGAAAAAGATGAACTTGTCCCAACAAGAACCGTTACGGGTTGGCGAGTATGCATTGATTATCATAGACTCAGTGAAGCAACCGCAAAAGACCACTTTCCATTGCCATTCATGGATCAAATGTTAGAAAGACTCGTAGAAAATAAATTATTATGTTTCCTCAATGGTTTTTCTAGATATTTCTAAATCCCAATCGATCCCATAGATCAAGAAAAAACAACCTTCACATGCCCTTTCGGAACATACGCTTATAGGCGAATGCCTTTCAGTTTATGTAATGCTCCCGCTACTTTTCAAATGTGCATGTTGGCTATCTTTCTTGACATGATCGAAGAATCCGTGGAAGTATTCATGAACGATTTCTCCGTCTTTAGAAACTCCTTCGATAACTGTCTAAATAACTTCGATAAAATGCTTCAACTTTGCAAAGATGCAAATATTGTCCTTAACTGGGAAAAATGTCACTTCATGGTTAAAGAAGGAATTGTGCTTGGACACAATGTGTTCAGAGCTGGCCTAGAAGTTGACAAAGCCAAGATTGACGTAATCTCTAAACTAACACCCCCTATTAATGTCAAAGGCATTAGAAGTTTTTTAGGACATGCCGGTTTCTACCAACGTTTCATTAAAGACTTCTCAAAAATTGCCCGTCCT
>BQNB010082921.1:0-26261 GCA_026074375.1 Tanacetum coccineum
GCTTGTGTTATGATTATGAATGCTTTTGATGTCACACCATATTTGTAATACTTCTACCCTTTTGGGTCGGGGCGTTACAAGATGGAAGGAAACTAGCTAATTCAAATTTGAATTAAGCTTCTAGAAGATGGAGCGAAACTAGTTGGTCCATGATTTTATCCAAACACCTTATAATCCATTGGACAAAAGAGACTTCTCCATATCAAGGCTCTCCTATAAAAGCCAAGACAATTTCATTCCCCCTCCTCTTGATGAAACCCACTGCTCTGCCACCTCAAATACATAGAATTTCTTTCTTCATCTTTGATCATGGTTCTAGCATAAGACATGGAACATGGTTACATTCTATGTTAGTTCACTAATACCAAGGGGTATTTAGTAAAGTATAGGATGTTTCTACATGGAAGTGATCATCCTTGATTACTTATAGATCATGTAGTAGATTAGGTGGGTTGCATATAAGTGATTATATTTGATCACTTGTATGTCATAGAGTAGATTTGATTTCTATATTATAACTTTTGTGTATTTGTGTAGATCCGGATAGTGTATAAATTTGGAAGTGTAGATTGTGTATCGGTTAGTATTTTAGGCCTCAAAATACATTGGTGATGTGGTAGATTGGTTCTAGCTAAGATTAGAACTCGACATTTAATTTAGTGTTGGAAAATATTTTAAGCGACGTGGTTTATGTGTTAAACACAAGGTTTGTTATGTTGGGCCACAAAACATAACGGGTTTGGTTGTGCTCGAAGAAGAACTCAACATCTAGCTTAGTGTCAAAAAATAATGTAAGCAACGTTATAAGGTTTATTCGCCGAAAGGGAGCTTGTTGATTAGTAAAGTAACTCTCGAGTTGGATACTCGGGGAGTGGAGTAGGGTGAAGAGGAGCTTCGTGACCGAACCATTATAAATCACCGTGTTCGATCTGCATTTTCTTTTACCTTTTGCTTTACTTATTTCTATACATTTATCGCTTTACTTTTATACATGCATTGTGATCATGATTGCGTGGAAATATTGTGTATATCATGTTACTTACGATTGTGTAGTTCTTTGTAGTAAATATTGTGAGTGTAGTTGTATTGTTAGATTATGTATTAGTAATTGTACATCTATAACCAACACTTCTCATATTGCGTCAATCTCGATTGGTGATTTGATACAAAAGATTTAAAGTTTTTAATTAGAAATGTATTCACCCCCTTTTACGGTTTCCACAATTGGTATCAGGAGCCACGTCGCTTTAGTTTTCAAAACAAATAGTTTTTAAAATAGAGTACGATTCATGTATCAAATTACCCATGAAGGGGATTAAATATGAAAAGTGTTTTGTTGCTTGATTCGTACTAGTTTTATTATTAGATATACTTCGTATAATAGCTTGAAGGAAAATCTTTTGAAAAGAGTTTTGAAATGTCAATATATAGTTTCTAGTCGTAAAAGCAGAAATGGCGTCTAAAAACATGTATTTTATGTGCTGAAACAACTTTCTAAAGTCCTACGTCAGTCCATTAAGTCACCAAATAATTTTATACAAAAAACCTGCTTTTTGGGTCACTGGTGGTGGTCCCCTAAAGATTAGGGCGGCCCTCAAATATATCTGGGGGCCGTCACCTTTATGGGGGTCGTCTGTCTATTTCAACAAAATTTGGAAAACTTCGAAAAATAATATAAATCAACCGTAAGTCCGTAGAAGTCGTGCCACCTGCCATTTTAAAGATAATTGAGTATACTTTCATTTAAAAATACTTCTGAGTCATTATTCCAAACTTAAGTCAGTCAAAAATGCAAAATACTACATACTAGTCAAAACTTTATGTTTCGTTTCGACGAAAAACTTGTAGTTTACCTTTTCTTTCAAGTCAGTGTATCTTTGAAAAACGGTATATTTATCTTTTCAAAACATTGATCTTGATTAATTTTTTAAATGGGGAGGAAACTATTTTTTTAAATAAAATCAAGCTAAGTATACATCATTGTATCTAATAAGTATACATCATTGTATCTAATATACAAAACAACGATGAATATCCGTATGTGTATACTAGATGATTATGTGTGTTTTTACTTGTGTTTAACTTTATTAATAGATAATAATAAGTAATCATTGGTACTTGTAATTGAGCTACTTATATATCTAAACACATATGCCATGTACACTATTTATTTGTTAATAGTTTTCCAGATTATGCCTAATATGAATTATGCTAGATTTCTTTAGTTAAGTTGCGAAATTGTTTGTGCATTCCCTTTACGCATAGATAGCTATATTTACAATGTTACAAAAACCTCTTGTAAATATTTTTGAGTCTAGTAACCTTTTTAGGATTGAGAGTTCAATAGTGTGTCAAGTATATTGGAAAATATTATCATATGATAAACGTTAAAACCCGTCACCAAAATATTCCTAACACATTAACTCTCTTCCAACAAGATCTCTAAATCTTTTCATCATCTTGCTTTGTTTGACCTTGGGTTGGTTAAACTAAAGAAAACATCATATTAATACATTAGTATTTAAGTAAAAGAAAATGTATTTTTTGTTAAACTTTGCTTGTGCTTGCATTGTTCTAACACACACACATATAATTATATTTTTTTAAACATATAGTATTTTATAAAAGATGTGTGTTGTATAAAAATTGTTAGACAAATCATTTATACATATATAAAATGTCAAAAACTATGCATACTATACATTACAACAACTAGTTTTCCACACAAGAAAAATATTAAGAAATTAACTTGTCATTATTCATCAACTTCACCTTACAAATAGTCTTAGGATTAATGGAACACATTATGAAAATCTTTATTAGTTTTCTTTTAAAAGAGTGTTCGTGAGGGTCAAGAAAGATTTTGAGTATATATCGATTCATTATTCAAATTATGATTGATATTATTATCGTATCTAATTGACAAGTTTTTGAGTATAGACAAAAAATCAGATTCTTATTTGTCTAGCTTTAAGAGTATCAAAATGTAACATGAGATATTATCTTAAACCTACATACTCAATCACACTCGATTGATATGAAAATAACGAAATCCTTTTCCACGACGACAAGAATACGCATCGGATCATAACTCACACTTTTGTAAATGATGTTATATTGAGTCTACTTTTCCAATAGTTGTGTTCCAAATATTTGGTAAATATATGCATAAAATATACAATAAAGTAGGATTGATGACTTGAATGTTTTAACCAAAATATTCAAGTAATTTACCTTGCAATGCATTTGGTAAAGTCGTCATTTCTGAAAAGCCAAACATGAGAAAACGCACAACATATGTAACTTTGCTCAAACAATTCAAAAGCACAACTCAAAACTCAAATTCTCTTCTCATCAAAACTTTCTCCATATCACAACACTGAGTAGGCGTACTCATCCGATCCAAACACATAACGACAGCAAGCTAAAAACATTAACACACAACAAGCATCAGTCTCACCCCCAAAATAACAAAGAAAAAGGGGCTATGAAACTCATCTTTGCTTAGCTTTCTAAAAGATTCCAACAAAAAGCTTCACAAACAACTAGCACAAATCTAAACAACAAAATAACTCGTGTTACACGCTACTAAGCCAAAAGCTTAATGCACATGTAACAATCATATGATGGATGTATAAGGTGTTCTATTAACCCCATGGGTCACCCCGACACCATACCCAACTTTAACCACTTCGTTAACAAGTTTCACTAGTTAGTCACAATTTGTTCAAAACTGTAGAATTTTAACGTGACTTAACGTACTCAAAACCTCTACTTACTGACCTCCATAATTCATACCAAAAATCACCTATGTTCATTTATGAGTATATTAACTACCTCATGATTCCCAAGAGCCATTTACATACTCCTAAGAAAATCAAACTTCAAAACAGTCCCAATTCGGATCTGTTTGCACACTAAAAAGTTTCGACCTAAAAACCACACTTAGACTCCAAATCAGAAGCTCTACTTTGGGGGATTTCTAATAGACACATAGAACTAAACGGCTGTAGAAGGGATAAGCTAAATTCGAATTTTAATTGGGGGTTTTACACCTCATAATCTGACCTAAATCTGACACGTATTTACTGTTTTGACAACTTTTCTTGCAACCAACGTTTGAATGACTTCCCTACCTCAAAAACCTTCAAAGCCGGATGTTCTAAAAATTAGACTCTCTGAGCTACGTCATAGGCACCGGAAACTTGACCAAAGCTATTACCATCATCGAGATAACAGCCGAACAACACAACCATTAACATATTTTCAACATCATCTTATTCATCAATAAAATGTAATTTGTATATGTTTGTACATGTATTTATTTTATAACTTCATAAATCAAACCTAGGTGATGATTTAACTATACACAATTATATAAAACATGAAATTAACATAATAAAAAGATTAGGGTCTTAGATAAACCTTAGATGAGTATATAATGAAGGTAGGACAAGATCAAACCCAACAAGCCAAACCCTAATTCGAATTTTGAAACTAGAAAACCCTAATTTAGTAAAAACCCTAATTTGATCTTCTTTCTTGCTTAACCCCCTTTAATTATCAAACCAAGCTTCCAAGACACCTTGTATATGATTAACAATAACTCTTGAATACTTGTAGCTTTAAAGAAATGAAATTTATATGAAACCCTAGAAAGACAATAGTGAGCCGTGGGTTTGGATTGAGAACCAGAGAGAATGAAGTTGTTTTACTTGTAATGTGAGAGAGTGTATGTTGGTTATCATATTACTTGCCTTATATAGCAACTAGGAATGTCCCAATACAACCTTAAACCAAACCATGGGGTGTAGTGGTTTTAGGGTACACCTTATAAGAATTTAGAAGTGCTCTCCTCCTCCTAATGCACTATGGCCGGTCAAGATTGGTGGAAAGGTATAAGTGACAAGCCAATTTATGGATACATGAGCTTTAAGGTACTTGTTGTGTAAGGTGTGACTAGGAAATCATTATACTAGTGAGTTTAAAATTTCATTATGTGTGTATATGCTTATATCTGACCATATGACTTATTTAATGAGAAAATGGGTTAATTTTTGTGTATTGGGTATAATAGTGGGTATTTGTTTGAGTATAGATAGGTATAGGTGCTTTCGGGTATGCCTAAATGTAATTTATTACGAAACATAAGCGTTTTACGTAACCAACAAAAATAAAATAGGAAAAGTTAATAATTATACAACACTTGCTTCATATAAACTTTAACTTGTTTGGTGCCCGTTTATATTCAATGTTGATTTTTAGTTTACGCGATTTAACTATAGGATAATAATAAAAAGCGAACGCGTAAAACTCTAAAAATAAATAATTATAATAATTGAGTCATAAATGACCTGAAAATGTGAAATGTTACAAAGGTTCTCTATGAAGGACATGGAGGAGGTTGATATTATCCTTGGTATAAGGTTAAACATGAAAGTAATGGAATAGCCATTTCTTAGTCTCGCTATATTGAGAAGGCACTAAAGAAATTTAATTACTTTGATTGCTCTTATGGATACAAGTGAGAAGCTGATGCCCAATAATGGTCAGGCTGTATCTTAACTTGAGTATTCTAGGGTGATTTGCTGCCTTATGTGTAACACCCCCATTTTGGAAATATAGCAGTGGAGGCTAATCTGGGGTATTACTTCATGAATCACAAACACAATCATAGAAAACGACTCAAAAGAGACGTTTTTAAAAGATACGTTATCATTCATTTAAAATCAGAGTTTTACAAAGGCAGGTCCCAAAATCTAGAAACATAAAATGTGAATGATAACAGGTTTTAGCCATCTTCAAGTCCATGCCACTCCGTGTCATAAGTTGCTCAATTACCTGAGATAAACATGCTAAAAAGTCAACACAAAGGTTGAGTGAAATTCATAGGTTTATGATAAATAATTTGAATGCAAGTTCAATAGTGGTTTACATTGTTATACGCCCATAGTTTGTAATAATTGCATGCAGGTACAATTATCATAGAAAATAGTATTATTGCCCTAGGCTCATGAATCACATATTTAAACTCAATAAAATTGGGAGCTTCTACCTGAGACATACTGGGAGCTATTTCCCAAAGAGATACTAGGAGCTACTATCCAAAGAGATATTAGGAGATATTACCCAAAGAGATATTGGGAGATACTACCCAAAGAGATATTGGGAGATATTACCCAAAGAGATATTGGGAGTCATTACCCGAAGACATACTAGGAGTTACTACCCTAAGAGATACTTCCATGTACTTAGGCAATAATATATCAGGATAGCATATAGTTTAGAAAACACTTGTATTCATAGTTTATAACATGAATTCCCTTCGGGATTTAGAAAACAAGTAAAAGTAGAATTATAATCTCATGTATCAGAATAGAGTATAGTTGAAAAATATAGTTTATAGCATGTATCCCCCTTACGGGTTTAAGAAATATTCAAAAGTTTTAAAAGTGAGGCTATGAATCTCACCTTAACAGTACTGGGAAATCTGATTGATGGCAAAAGTATTTGAAATGAAAGTAACGGCTTCGTCACACACAACCTGGGGTAATATGTCAAGTCTTAGTTTGATTGTATATGTTTTATGTCATAATGTAATATCATTTTGATTGAAATATTATGGAAATATTGTATCACTGTTCGGGCCATCATAATTCAGAGGTCATTCAGTAAATGTTTGAGGAGCTAGGGCACTTTAAATCGTAAACCCAACAACTCAGTCAGAACGTAATACCAAGATGAAACCCCTTAATATGAAGCTCCCTAGTATTGTGGTACGATATAGATTCGGGACAGGATTTTTAAAAGCACATCGATGATGAATTATATAATAGTTATAACATAATCGGTTTTAAGCGTTTTGCTCAATAACTGGAAATGATAAGCACGTCAAGCGTTAATTAAAGTTATGTCTTATAAGGTTTTGAACACATTTCTACACTTTTTCAAAATGTTACATTTTAGACCCTTAAGAATGAAAAATGGCAAAATATACCCTTGGAGTTTTCACTTTTACAAGTTTGGTCCTTCTAGTTTAAAAGATGTACAAAGTAAACCTTGTACTTTGGAAAGTGACATAATAGACCCCTATAGTTATAACTTTGATAAAATGACATTTTCAGTCCCTTTAGTTATAAGTTTCAGAAAGTTACGATATATACCCCTTGCATGGAAAAATGTTATCGTTTTTTAGTCCAAAATCCATAATAATGATATTTTTCAATATAGAAAGTAATTTGCAGGTTATGGCTTATTAATATAAGCTAAAATAAGAAGGTTTAATGTAACGAAAGTTTAAAATAACGATTTGTTAAGCTAGAAATCAAAACGGGTCAAATTAGGGTTTTAAAATGAAAACGCGCGGGTTTTAAGCTTCAAGCTTTTAAGACATAATGAAATACTTATAATATTGTTATAAAGCATTATTAGGAAATAGATTATATAAAACATTTTACAAGTTTTTAGCTTATAGGATTAAACGAAAACATGAATAATTTAGGGTTCATAGGTTCGATTTGGTATCAAAAAAAGGAAAAATAGCTAGGTTTTTGAGTTCAAAGCTTTTAACAATAGATTATATATGATTATATGAACATTATAAGGGTATGAAAACAGAATGTGAGCTTATGGAACCTGATTTGAGCTTATGGGTTTGAAAAGGGATCGAAATGAGGACTTTTAGCTTCATACGCCTAGAAGAACAACTCTGGGGCTTCAAGGCTTGGTTTCTTCACTTATATTCAACTCTTGGGACTTCTTAGGACTTCTCTTGATGTTCTTAATCAGACCTTGGACTCCATTGATGGTTAGAAAGAAAGATTGAAGGTGTGTTTGAAGTGAATGGGATGTTAGGCTTTATATAGGGTGCGAATGGCTTAGGGACAAAGTTTATCAACTTGGTGGCCAAGTTGCATGGAGTAGGGAGCAAGTCCGATGACTAAGGATCTGCTAGGATGAGTCATGGAAGGTTTAGTAGGAGGTGGAAGAAGGTGGGAAGAGTTGGGGGTTTGAAAAACCAAGGTGGTGACGAGATGAGGTGGTGGTTGTTTTATGGCCAAGGTTTTTTACTTGGTGACCAAGATGGGTGATGGAGCTGCTTGTGGAGATGTCATGGAGGTGCTAGGGTGAGGGTGTGATGATATCATGGTGGTTCTAGACGTTTTAGGGGTGTTTGGTTTGATTTATACATGGCTGTTTTTGGACAGCCAACATCAGTCTTGGTAAAATGGTTGCCATTTACAAACCGTAACTCCGATGAAGCTCAAACCAGTGAGCATGGTTAGATATTTGAGTCCTCTACAACTTTTAGTTTTACATATTTAGGGGTTACTATACAAAAATTTAGAGATAATAGCCGTTTACTACAGGTGTGCAGAATCTACGCACCTTTGCCATTTCGGCTATAACTAATTCATCCGACGTTCGAATGGGGTTGAGTTCAACCAGCAAAATGATCACAAGCATAGTGTTACAACTTAGTACTTTCACTTAATACCCAAAGCCTATTGATTTTTCCCAGATCCTATGTTTTGTCAACGGATCAGATTTCTGAAAATTATGAACTAGTTTAAGGGTGTAATGGGTTTGCTAGGGTTTTTGGGTTTTTCTTTGAGTTAAGGCTAGGTTTTAGGATAGATTAAGGTTTAGGATTAGTGTTAGGATTATGGTTTAGTGTTTAGGATTAGGGTTTATGGCTTAGTTTTAAGTTTTAGGGCTTAGTTTTGAGGTTAAAGTGAAACTAGGGTTTAGGGTTTTGTTTTAGGGTTTGGGGTTTTTAAAATGGCTATGAGAGCTTTTAGGAGTAGTGTTATATAAAAATACTAGGGTTTACATGTTGTATTATTGAGGTGTTAGTAGTTTGTACAAAGTTGGTGGTAAGAAACTTAGAATGAAATGAAGGGAAATGGCTATTTTTGAATGTATGCTTAATGACTTGTATTTTGTGCTCTTAGGGACTTGTTATTGTTTGGAGGGAGTTTTATTTCAAATGCAGTATTGATACTTGTACACCATGGCTTTGAATAATTGTACATTGATTTTATATGTATACATTATATATAATTAGGGTTTAGAGGTAAACGTTTAACGTTTAAAGCTTGTTTTGAGATAACGTTGTAAATGGTACGTTAAATGGATAATGTATTGGTAAAAATGATGTTAAGATATAGACTTCGAATATTAGGATGTTATTGATTAAAACATTTAGTATAGATGGCATATGTTGGTTGTGTGAACTTGTTTAGTTTACTATGAAAACAATTGTTATATTAATAGAATGTAATAAAGTGAAAAATTTCTCGTACAAATGTGATCATAATAAAATAGGTTGATTTTGTTTTGATGAAAATTTCGGGTTGTTATAGTCCCCCATCCTTACGGAAATCTCGTCTTAAGATTTAGCTGAATATTAGAGTAATGTCAAGAAATGATTATGAATTGTAAGAGAGTTGCAAATGAGGTTGGATATAAATTTGGAAATGGACTGATGAGACTAGAGGACTTAACTGTTTGAAGGTTATAATGTTAATGATTAAATGAAGAAATGAATTATTTGTACAAATCGGATATTAAAAGAAACTTGTTGTTCGAATTTCCATTCTTAAGCCTACTCATTTATAATTTGTTCATTTACAAACAGAGGCGTTTTTTTTTCCACCCCCCTCCCCAAAAAATCTTGTAACTGAGATTTATAAATTTATTGTTCGGTGGACTTATAATTTCCTTATGTCAAATGAAGAAGTAGTCCTAATTCATTTGAATAAGATGATTATAAATCATCCTATTTAAGCATAAAACATGATATTAAAACGGTGTTAGGTAGAAGATGTTTTCGTGGTGGTATGATTTTTCAAAATTATGAGAAGAATAATGAGACATTAAATCACACGATACTGATCCAGAAATCACACTTGGGGAAATTGGCATACAATTCCTTCTTTCTGAGTAATTTCCAAAATTATTTTCAGATGTTCTGCGTGTTCTTTGTAGATAAGAATATCATCGATGAACACTATTATGAATTTGTTCAAGTATGGTCCTACAACCTGGATTCATGAGTGACATGAATACGGTAGGGGTGTAATTAAAACAAATAGTATTACTTGGAATTTTCATTATGTCCGTTTCTAGTTCTGAAATCTGTTCTTAGGAATATCTTCGTCCCTTACTCTCAGTTGATGATAGCCTGATCTTAAGTTGATTTTTGAGTAAACGCTTGAACCTTGAAGTTGATCGAATAAGTCATCGATTCTGGGTAATGGGTAATGATTCTTTACGGTAAGTTTATTCAACTCTCGGTAATCGATACACATTCTAAAAGATAAGAAGAAAGACAGATCTCCTGGATATATACCTTTTGGTTTTTATACAGGATATAAGATTTAGTCGGGTTTTGCTTTGGTCACCTCGAATGATCAAAGTTTCACCGTTGATAGGAATGTGGATGACTTTCTTGTCGCAGAGAATGTTGGCATGATACTTGGATAACCAATCCATACCGATGATGATGCCAAAATAAGATTAATTTTGAAAGGTTGGTTTTACAAAATCAGGGGGCAACCCTGGATAACGGTACTAAGAAATAGTGAGGTATAAAACGGAATTGTATTATATCATGAACAACTTGCCTTTATACTTTACATAGTCAAGATTTGACAAGTGTTTTTATTTATACCACACATCCTGTGGTTAGGTTCTAACAAAACTATAACTAGGATCTAATCTAGTAATTCGAGGGTCCTTTGTTTCTGCAGTTCCTGGTCTGATGACCTATCTTGTTGCAAGTCCGACACCTGACAGTGCAAGGTCCTATGTGATGTAGGGTGCATCTTGTACACAAGGGACGGTTTCCAGTATACCCATTGTTGGCAGTATAAGCCCTGAAGGTTTCTTGTCTCTTATTCTGCTGTTGGTGGTGATTATTGCTACGGTTGTTGTTACGGTAGTTGTTGTTGTTGCGATTGTTGGAGTGGTTATTGTTGTTGCGGTCATTGGGGTAGTTGTTGTTGTCGGTGGTGTTTCTTTCATCATCAAACTTTCGTTTATGGTTATTGGTTTCTTGTACAGAATTGTGTTTCATTACTTGCTTTATTAATTTCTGGGTTATGGTAATGGCTTCTTCCATTTTCTTAATCTCAGTTTGAGGACAGTACTTCTTTATCAAGAGTCTTTTAAATTCAGACCAGGTGATCTTATAGGCTTCTTCTATTCCAATAGACTGGGCAATTGAATTCCACCAGAATAAAGCTTCCTCAGTGAGTGTATTAATAGCGAATTTCACTTTGTCCTTCTTGGCACAATTGCTTCGATTGAGATACGATTAGCCACAATTCGTTCTAAACCAGCGAATGAGACCAACAACTCCTTCCGTACCATTGAAGTAGAAAGGTTGGTAACTCATAAACTTCTCGTAAGTGCATTTCCTTGCTACATTAGTTTTTATTGGTCCAGAGTTGGGATTGTTAGTACTTGCCATCGTTGCAGCTTGTGCTTCCAGAGCTGTGGCAACACTATCAGCAACTAGTTTTCTGATGGCAGCTTGTGTCTTAAAACCGGGTGCTTTAGATGTTGATGTCCTTTTGAGAGGCATTCTATCAATAGAAGACAATACGTAATAAGAATTCATATATGAATAGTCATATCACAAGTCATTGTATAAAAAAAATTCATACTTAGTGATATTGAATATCATTGTGTGGGTTCTCATTTTGATGGAAGTTCTAACAGAAATACACATCCTTGATTTTACATTATTGTATATAACGGTATAAGTTTGGAATTTTAAGAATTACAGAGTTAGATTCGGAGATAATTGAATGTGTGATCCATATATGTAGTGGCTTTAGAGTTCTTGGTACAAAAGGTTTGAGAAAAGCAGTGGTAATAAGATGATTGTAATCCCAGGAATTAAAGGTATTTAGTCTTCATACTATAGGATATTGGATGACTATCGGTTGGTTTTTGTTACTACGTGGTTTAATTGTTTCAAAAAATTGTTTTTTATTGAAAAGGGGTCGTTTGAGCAATTTTATATTTTGATCTTGCGTAAGGAGTTGTTTGTATGGGCTGGCGTTGGGAGGCTTGAATAGCGGGTTTAGTAAATGTGCGTTGAGGGGGGGGGAAGCTGGGGGGGGGGGGTGCGGGGGTTGCGACGAGACGCGGGGCACGAAAGAAGAAGGGGGGGGTGGTGGGGTGAGTGTGGTATATGTGCACTTTTACAAATTTGGTTGTTAATCCTGTGGTGTGCGGGGAGCGGGGTATGAGGGAGTGTTGATTGATAGGTTGGGTGTTTCTGTTGGTCGAGGGGATTTGGGGGACGAGTGTATTGGGGAGGGTGTATTGGGTGGGTTGAGTGGGTAAGCGGGGGGGATGTTGTAGTGGGGAGTTTGGTTTTGTCGGTGTGGTTATATGGTAGCTTATCGGTGGGGGGTTTGGGTGGTGGTTTGGTTTGTTTTAGTGTGTTTTTTGGTAGGGAGTGGGTTGTTCTTATTTGGTCGGTATTTTTCGAGAGTGTGAGCCTGATGTGACTTTGTGTTTGGTTTTCCGTTTGTCTTGGAGGAGGTGGATTTTGGATTTTGGTTACTTAGGGTTTTTGGTGTGTATGTTGGGGGCTGTTGTTTTAGTGTTTAGTTTGTGCGGGTAGTTGTGTTTTTGTGTGGATTGTGGTTCATGGTTGGTGAGTATTGTTTTTTCTTTGTTTAATTGTTTCATTGTTGTTGTGTTTGTGTTCGTGTTGTTAGTGGGGGTTGCTTTTTTGTGGGTGTGGGTTTGTGTTGTTTTGTTTGTTTTTCGTTTGGGTGGTTGTTTGGGTTTTTGCTTTTGTGGATTGTTTGTTGTGGGTGGTTTTTTTTGTTTGGTTGTAGTGTTTTGTGGTGGTGTGTGTGATGTATTATGTATTGTTTTGCTTGGTTGTTATTTTTGTCGGCTTTGTGTTGTATTGTTATTTTTTTGTGTTTTGTTTTGATTATATTTGTGTTGTGTCGAGTTATTTTCTGTTGTTTTTGATGTTCTGTCGTTGCTGTTTTGGGTATTTTATGGGAGTTTTTGTTTTATTTGCTTTTGGTTTGTTGCGAGTTTTGAGGTGTTTGTTGTTGGTGTTTTGTTTTTTTTACTTATGGGGTTTTTTGTTTTTGGGTGTTTTTGTTTTTTTTGTTTTTATTGGTGTGCTGGTGAAGTGGATAGTATAGTCTGTCTGTTTTGTTTTTTTTAGTTCTGTGTGCTTTGATTCTTTTCTGGTGTTTGGTTTTTTTTGTTGTGGTTTTTTGTTTTGTATTTTAGGTTCTTGGTTGGATTCTGTACTTTTATGGTTTTTGTTTGGTGTTGGATTTGTTTTTTATTTGCTGTTTGGGGGGGGGGGTGGGGGGGATTTGGTAATGTGGTGTTTTTCTGTGTTTTTTATTATGTGTAGTGCAGCTTTGGTGATGGTTGATTTTTATTTTTGGATGGTTTGATGTTGTTGTGGTTGTTGTGTTTGGGATTGTCTGTGGTGGGGTTCTTGTATCGACGTTTTTGTTTGGTGTATTAGGGTTATTGTTGTGTGTTTTGGATTCGGTTGATGGTTTCGTTTGGATTGGTCTGTTGGTTTCGTTGGTGTCTGTTTGTTGTTGGTTTTGTCGTGGTAGTTAATAGATTTTGTTGTGGATTGGTCTTGTTATATTGTGGTGTCTTCAGACGTTTCGGTCTTTTTGGTCTGTTTTGTTTTTGTGTGTTTGTTAGCTTGTTTTCTTTAGTTATGTTTTGTGGTGTGTGCGTATTGGGTGGCTTTATTGGCTTAATGTGGATATGTTTTTGGAGGTTTTTTTGGTTTTTTGTTTTCGGTGTTGTGTGGCTTTATGAGGTTGGGGGGTTTGTTGTTGTTTTGTCATTGCGTTGTGTTGTTGTTGTCTATTTTGTTGGGTGTGTGTGTTCTTTGGTTTGTGTTTCTGTTTTGTTCGTGGTCTTTTTTTTTGTGCTTTGTTTTTTTTTTGTGGTTGTCTGGGTAGTGGTTCTTGGAGGTTTTATTTCTTTTGTCTTGAGTTGTTTGGGTTAGTGATATGAGCTGTATTTTGTGTTGTGTTTGTTTTGTTTTAGGGTTTATGTGTAGGATTGTTGGTGTCATGTGTGGTATTTCGTGTTGTTGGTTGCTGTGGTTTTTTATGTTCCTTGTATATTTTATTTGGATTAGTTCGTTGTTTGGGTTGGGTTTGTTCTTTTTTTTTAGTGTTGTGTTGGCGTGGTGTTTTGTTTGGTGTGGTGCGTTCTGTTTAGTTTGTTGTGGTTGTTGGTTTTGGTTGGGTGTCGCGTTTAGTGTTTGTAAGTTTCCTATGGGGCGTTAGTTGGGTTTTGTGGTTAATTTGTTTTTGGGGTGGGCGTGATGGTGGCTTTTCTTTGTGTTGAGATGTTGTTGTGATTTTTTTTTTTTGTTTTTTTTTTGTTGTTATTGGGGTAGGCTGTTTTGTTGTTAGTTAGTCGATTTAGTGTTTTTTTTGTTGTTTTTGTGATGGGTATAAGTGTTTTTTTGTTGTTTTTGTGTTGGGTGAGGTGGTGTTGGGCTTTTGTGGTTTGGTGATGGTTCTGTATTTTTTTGTGTATTTTTAGGATTTTTTTATTCGTAGGTGATGTTGTTGGTTGTTGTTTTTTTTAGTTCTGCTATTGCTGGGGGGTTTGTTGTTGTGTTCTCTTGGTACTTGTTTATTCATCTTGGATTGTGATTGGTTTGTTTTGTTGTGTTTGTTGTTGTGGGTGTTTGTGTTTGGTGGTGGTATGGGAGGTACCCCCAATTTTTGTTTTTTCCTTTTTTATTGTGTTTTGGATTAATGTTTTGGTGTTTTGTTGTTGGGTGCGGTTGTTGGATTTTTTAATTTTTGGTGGTATTAGGTTTTGTGGTTGGTTGTTTTGTTGGTGGAGTGTGTTTGTTTGTATTTTTTTTTTTTTTTTGTTGGTGTTTTTGGGAGGGTGTTGCTAAGATTGTGTTTATTAGTATGGCTCTTGTTTTTATGATCATTCCTTTTGTGTTTTTGGTTGTTTTTTTGTTGATGGGTGTTTTTTTGTTTTTTGTTTGTCGTTGGATGTGTATATGGATGGGGGGTTCTTCGGTTATTGTTTGGACGTTGGTGACGTATTGGTAGGTGGTTTGCGGTGATTTTTCGTATGTATTTCTATTTTCGTGTTTGTCAGTGGTAGATGTTTGTGTTTGTGTGGTGCGCTTTTTTTATATGTTTTAGTTATTGTTTGTTTAGGGGATTTATGTTGTTATTATGTTTGTTCGTTGTTCCTTGGGTATTGTATTGATTTTGGGTGTTGGTTCTGCTCTTGTTTTTGTATTATTCTGGTGGTTTTTAGGGGTTGATGGTTGTTAGTGTTTGATGGTTTTTTGTTTGTTGTTTACTTGTGTATGTTTTGTCTATGAGTTTGGTTGTTTGTTTTGGTTTGCGTTGTATGGTTTTTTTATTTTTGTTTATTGATGATGATCTTAACTTTTATATGTTGTAAGGTTATGAATTGGAGATTTTTTTTTGGATTTCGTTTATTGGTGTTTTTAGTTTTTTGTTGTTTGTTGTTGATGTTTTGGTTTTTTGTTGGTTGGGTGTGTTGTTTGTTTTTTGGTTTTAATTTGTTTGTAGTTTGTGGTTTGTGGGGGGTGGTGTGTCATGGTCGTGTGTCTTTCGTCGTGGGTTTGTGTGTTAAAGGTGTTGGTTTTTTGGTTTTTTTTTTGTTGTTGGGTTGTTGGGTACGTTGGTTTTTTTGTAGGGGTTGTTTTTGGGTTTTGTGGTGTTGTCGTGTTCTATTGTTTTGTTTTTTACGTGGTTGTAGTAGTATTGGTGTGTGTTTGTGCGGTTTTGTTTTTTTTCTGTTTTCGGGTGGATGCGTCTCGGGTGTTGGCTCTTATATGTTTTGGTGAATTATTTATTTTCTTGTTTGTATTTTGTGTTTGTTCTTTTGGTTGGGTGAAGTTGTGGTGGGTGTGTGTTTTTTTGTTGATTGTGGTTTGTGTTTGTTGTTGGTGTGGGGGGTGGTTGATTGTGGTTCTTTTTTTTTTTGGTTTGTGAATCGTGTGGGGGGATTTTATGATATTTTGTTGTTTAGAGTGTTTGATTGTGGTGTGGTTTTTTTGGGTGTTGGTTTGGTGTTTGGGATATTTGATTGTTGGTTGGTGTGTGTTTTTGTTTTGGAGTGGTTCTTGTATCTTTTTTTTTTGTGGGTTTTTTTTTGCTATTTTGTTGTGGGTTGTTGTGTGGGTTTTTTGCTCTTGTTTTGTTGTCTCGGTTGTTTTCTTGACGTGGGGGTTTGTGGTGTTGGTGTTGGGTTTTGTTCTGGGTGGGTGTTGTGTTATCTGTGGGTTTTGGTGCTATGTTGTTTGGGTATGTGGGAGGGTTTTTTTTCGGGTTGTGGGTTGTGTGTTTTGTGTTTTCTGTTGCTTTTTTGGTGGTGTTCGTTGTTGTGTTTTTTAGGGGGTTATGGTGGTGTTTGTGTTTTTGTTGTGCAGTTGGGATTTTTTTGTGTTTTTGTTGTGTGTTTTTGTTGTGGATGCTTTTGTGTTTTGTTTTTGGGTTTGCCCTGTGTTTTGATGTCAGTTTTCATGGGGGGGGGGGGGGTTTGTTTTTTGGTTTGTTGGGTTTTTGTTTGTGTTCGTCTTGTGGTTATTCGTTTGGGTGCTGTGTTGTTGTTGTGGTTTTGTTTGTTATGGGGGTCGGGTGCTTTTTGTTTAGGTATTTTTGCTTTTGATTTTTTTCGAGTTTTGTTGTGTTTCTTGGGTGTAAGTGAATATTTTTTTTGTTTGTTTTGGGATGTAGTTTTGTGGGGTTTGTTTTCGTATTTGTGGGTTTTGTTTGTGGGTGGGTGGTGGTGGTGGGGTGGTTTGTGTGTGTGTTTTTGTTCTTGTGGTGGGTGTTGTTTTGTATGGTGTGGTTTTGGGTATGTTTTGGTTTGTGTTTCTCTTGTGTGAGTTTTTTTTATGTTGGTTTGTCGGGTTTTTTTTTTTTTGTGTTTTTTGAGTTTTGGTTTTGTGGTTATTTTTTTTTGTGAGTTTGTTTATGTGCGTGTGGGTCTAGGTTTTTTTGGGGGTGTAGGGTTGGTGGTGTTCTTTGTTTTTTGTGGGGTTATTTGTATTTTTTTTTTGTCGTTGTTTGTTTGTTGCTTTATATTTATTTGTGTTTTTTTGTAATGACTGGAAGGGTTTTTTTGGATTGGGGGTTGATTTTTTGTTTTGTTTGGGTTTTTGTTTTCAGGTTGTCTATGGGTTGTTTGGTGATTGGTAGATTTTGGGGAGTTTGTTGTTTAATGTTTTTTTTCTATCTATGGGGTTGAGGAGTGTTTTTTATTTTTTTTGTTGTATTTTGGGTGTGTTGGGTTTGTTTTGAATGTCTGTTTTCGTTGTTGTGAGAGGTTAGATTTGGAAGTTGTGTTTTATTGTGGCTGGTTTGGGTAAGGACACATTGTGGGGGTTTGAGTCGGTATGTGTGTGTTATTTCTTTTTGGGGGATTTTGTTTTTGTGGTGGGGTATGGGTGGTTTTATTTTGGTTGTGGTGTTTGGTAGTGTTTTTGGGTGGTTTGGGTTTTTGATGGTTTGAGGTGATGGTTTTTATTTTTTTGTATTTATAATAAAATGAAAAACTAAAAAGTGTATGGTTGTGGTTTTTTGTTGCGTTGTGTGTAGGTTTTTTTGGGTTTTTTCTGTGTGGTTATGTGATTTTGGTGTTGTTTGCTGTTGTGTTTTGATAGTGCGATGTTTTTGTTTTTGTTTTTGGTTGTGAAGGGGTGGTTTTTGTGCGGGTTTTTTGGGGTTCTTCTTTTTTTTGTGTTTGTAGGGGCTGGTAGGGTCTTTGGTGTTTTTGAGGTCTTTGTGGGCTTGTTTTTTTTGTTATTTATGTTTTTGATGTGGTTGTGGGGGTTTGTGTGTGTTCTGGGGGTTGGGGTTATATTTTGTTTTTATTTTTTGGAGAGGGGTGGTGGTTGTGGTTTGGTTCTGGTTTTTTCTTTTGCTTGGAATGTTTGTTTTGTGTGGTTGTTATTGTGTTGGTTTTGTTGTTTTTTTTTTTTTGGTTTCCTTTAATGGTTGTTGGGTTTTTTTTTGTTTTAGGGTGGGTTGGTTTTTTTTTTGTGATTTTTTTTATGGTTTTTTGAGTGGTGTAAGGTCGTTTGGGATGGTTTTGTGGTTTTTGTTGGGTGTGGGTTGTGTGTGGGCGGGGGTTTGTTGTTTGGGTGGGGGATGTGGCTTATTATATTGTGTTGGTTGCAGTTGTGGTTTTTTGCTGGAGGGGGGGTTTGTTTTTGTTGGGTTGTTTGTTGTGGTATTGTTATTTCTTGTTTTTGAGTTTTTTGTTTTTTTGTTTTTTTTTGGCTTATTTTTTGGTTGTTGTGTTTTTGGGTGGTTTTGTGGTTGGTTGTTTGGGGTGTGGGGTTGGTGGTGTGTGTTCGTCGGGGTTCGGGTTATTTTGTGTGGTGTCGTTTGTTTTTTTTGTTTGTTTGTGTTTACGGTTTGTTTTGTGGGTGGGGGGGTTGTGTTGTGTGGGGTGTTTGTGTTGTGTTTAGTTGGGTATGGGTTTTTGCTGTGTTTTTTTTTAGTGTTGGTTTTCTTTTAGGTGGTTAGTAGTGTTGGTATTAATTTGTTTTTTTTGGGTGTGTTGGTTTTTTTGGTTTGTGTATTGTAGGAGTGTGTTTGTGATTTTTTGTTAGGGTTGTTTTTTGAGGTATGGTGAAGTTTTGAGGTTATGGGTTGGTTTTTTTGTGGTTTCTGGTTCTGTGCTGGTGTTTTTTGTGTGGTTGGATTTGGTTTGTTTTGTGTTTGATGTGTGTTGTAGTGTGTTGGTTTTTGGGTTCGTGTTGAGTGGTTAGTGTTCATTTGGGGTTGGAATTTTTTTTGTTTATGGTTGTTTTTTTTCTCGTTGTTGTTTTTGGTGGTATGGAGGTTGGGGGGTTTTTGTTTTTTGGGTTGGTGGTTGGTGGGATGTTGTTTAGGTTGCGGTTATTTGGTGAGGGTTGGTTTTTGTGTTTTTTTTTGTGTTTTTGTAGTGGGTGTTGTTTTGGTTTTTTGGTTTGAGTGTAGCATTGTTTAGGTTAGTTATTGGTTGGGTGGTTTTGGTGTGTATCTTTTTTTGGGTATTTAGGGTTTTTTGGTTTGGTGGTTTTTTGGTATTATTTGTGTTGTATTTGGGAGTGGGGGGTTTAGTTTTTTGTTTTGGTTGAGTGTATATGGAGGTTTGTGGTTGTTCTGTGTGTTGCGGGTTGGGTCCTTGGTTCTCGGGGTTGTGGATTGTTGTTGTTCGATTTTTGTGTTTTTGGGGGGTGTGTTGGGTGTTGTATTTTGTGGTTTTTTGTTTTGTTTTGTGTTGTGGTTTGTTGGGGTGTGTGTGTGGTGTATTGGTTTGTGGGGGTTTTTTTTGTTCATTTGTGTGGGGTTGTGCTTTTGTGCGTTGGTCTGAAATGGTGGGGGTTTTATTGTTGGAGTTGGTGTTGGGTTTTGGTTGTGTTTAGTGTTTGTGGTTGGGTATTGTAATTGAGTGGCTGTTGATTTGTTTGTTAGTATGTTTTAGTTGGGTTTGTTTGTTTGGATATTGCTTTGGTGTTTTGGTTTCTGTGGTTTGGTTTGTGTGTGTTTTTTTGTTGTTGTTTGAAGTGGGGTAGGGGTTTTGGTGGTTATGTTTTTGTTGGTTTGTGTTTTGTCGTTTTGTGTTTTTTTGGTTCGTGTGATGCGAAGTTTTGATTGTTTGGTTGTTGTTTGTGTTTTTTGGTGTTTGTTGGGTGTATTGTTTTTTGTTTTTGTTTTTTGTTTGAAGTGGGTTTGTTAATGGGTTGAAGTTTGTTGTTGGTTTATGGTATTTTTTAATTTAGGTAGTCTAGTGGGTGTTAGTGGTTCTTTGTGTATTGTATTATATCTTTTGTGGTTTGGTTTGTTTTTTTTATGTTTGTTTGTTGTGTTTGGTGGTGTTTTTTTTTGTGATTTGAATTGAGTTTTTATTTGTGGGTTTTGTGGAGGATAGATTTTATTTGTGTTTGTTTGTCGTTTTTTTTGTGTTTGGGAGTTTTATTGTCTTGTGTATTATGTTGGTTTGTTATATGGAGGTATGTGTTATTGTATTTGGGGTTGTGGGGTGTGTTGTTTGGTTTTTGTACTAGGATGGTTTGGATTAACAAAAAAAAAATAAATAAATAAAATCAAATATTAAATAATTTAATATATTAATAAAATTATTTATATAATTTAATTTAAAATAATTATTAATTTAATATTAATTATTTTTATTCCTTATAATTTAAATTCCAATTATTATTATAATTATATAATTATAATTTTCAATAAAATCAAAAATTCTTATTTTTTTTTTTTTTTTTTTTTTTTTTTTTTTTTTAATTATTTAAATCTAAAAATATATTACTTTTTTTTTAGTATTCATAATAAAATCTAAATAATTTAAATAAAAAAAATTTAATAAATTTTAATAATCATAAAAAAAAAATAATTATTTAAATTAAAGTTTTATGAATCCTATAGTATGATGACTTATACCTTTATCCGGGATTACTATAATTCTTTTACCATCTGCTTTTCTCAAACCTTTGTACCTAGAACTTAAAGCTCTTATTGGTCACTCATCTATTATCATCCGTAGCTTTCTTCTGACTGTCTTAAAATTCCAAAACTTTCCGTTATATTCTATAATGTAATATCAAGGAATGTGTATTTCTTGTTAGAACTTGCATCAAAATGAGAACCCACACAATGATATTCAATATCACTAAGTATGAATTTTTTTTATACAATGACTTGTGATATGACTATCATTATATGAATTACTTATTACGTGTTGTTTATGTTGTTAGAATGCCTCTCACAGGACATTCACATCTGAAAGCACCAGTTATGACTCAAGCTGCCAGCAGAAGACTAGTTGCTGATAGTGTTGTCGCAGCACTGGAAGCACAACCTGCAACGATGGCAAGTACAAACAATCCCAACTCTGGACCAAGAAAAACTCCTGTAGCAAGGAAATGCACTTACGAGAAGTTTACGAGTTACCAACCTTTCCACTTCAATGGTACGGAAGGAGCTGTTGGTCTCATTCGCTGGTTTAAACGGACTGAGTCGGTATTTTCTCGTAGCAAATGTGCCGAGAAGAACAAAGTGAGATTCGCTGTTAATACACTCACTAAAGAAGCTTTATTCTGGTGGAATTCATTTACCCAGTCTATTGGAATAGAAGAAGCCTATAAGATCACCTGGTCTGAATTTAAAAGACTCTTGATAGAGAAGTATTGTCCTCAAACTGAGATTAAGAAAATGGAAGAAGCCATTACCATAACCCGGAAGTTAATAAAGCAAGTAATGAAACACAATTCTGTACAAGTAACCAATAACCATAAACGAAAGTTTGATGATGAAAGAAACACACCCCGAAACAACAACTACCCAATGACCGCAAACAACAAGACCACTCAACACAATCGCAAACAAAACAAACTACCGTAACAACAACCATAGCAATAATCTCCACCACTAGCAGAATAAGAGACAAGAAACCTTTAGGGCTTATACTGCCAACAATGGGTATACTGGAAACCGTCCCTTGTGTACAAGATGCACCCTACATCACATAAGACCTTGCACTGTTAGATGTCGGACTTGCAACAAGGTAGGTCATTAGACCAGGAACTGCATAAACAAAGGACCCTTGAATTACTAGATTAGATCCTAGTTATAGTTTTGTTAGAACCTAACCACATGATGTGTGGTATAAATATAAACACTTGTCAAATCTTGACTATGTAAAGTATAAAGGCAAGTTGTTCATGATATAATACAATTCCATTTTATACCTCACTATTTCTTAGTACCGTTATCCAGGTGGTGCCCTGATTTGTATAACCCAACTTTCAAAATTATTTACTTTTGGAATCATCATCGGTATGGATTGGTTATCCAAGTATCATGCCAACATTCTCTGCGACAAGAAAGTCATCCACATTCTTATCAACGGTGAAACTTTGATCATTCGAGGTGACCAAAGCAAAACCTAACTAAATCTTATATCCTGTATAAAAACCGAAAGGTATATATCCAGGAGATCTATATTTCTTCTTATCTTTTAGAATGTGTATCGATTACCGAGAGTTGAATAAACTTACTGTAAAGAATCATTACCCATTACCCAGAATCGATGACTTATTCGATCAACTTCAAGGTTCAAGCGTTTACTCAAAAATCAACTTAAGATCAGGCTATCATCAACTGAGAGTAAGGGACGAAGATATTCCTAAGACTGATTTTAGAACTAGATACGGACATAATGAAATTCAAGTAATACTATTTTGGTTTAATTAACACACCTATCGTATTCATGGATCTCATGAATCAGGTGTGTAAACCATACTTAGACAAATTCATAATAGTGTTCATCGATGATATTCTTATCTACTCTTATAACAAAGAAGAACACGCAGAACATCTAAAAATAATTTTGGAAATTATTCAGAAAGAAAAGGGGGGGTGAGGGAAAAAAAAAAATTTTGTATGCCAATTTCCCCAAGTGTGATTTCTGGATCAGTATCGTGTGATTTAATGTCTCATTATTCTTCTCATAATTTTGAAAAATCATACCACCACGAAAACATCTTCTACCTAACACCGTTTTAATATCATGTTTTATGCTTAAATAGGATGGATTTTATAATCTCTTATTTCAAATTGATTTAGGACGCTTCTTCATTGAATAAGGAAATTATATGTCACCGACATAAAATTTATTTATTCTCAGTTACAAGGATTGGGACGCCTCTGTTTGTAAATGACAAATTATAAATGAGTAGGCTTTAGAATGGTATTCGTACAAACAAGTTTTTTTTCAATCCATTTGTACAAATAATTCCTTTTCTTCATTTAATCATTATCATTATTACCTTCATACAGTTAAGTCTCTAGTCATCATCTGTCTATTTCCAAATTTATATCCAACCTCATTTGCAACTCTCTTAAAATTCATAATCATTTCTTGACATCACTCCAACATTCAGCTAAACCTCAAGACGAGATTTCCATAAGGATGGGGGACTATAACAACCTGAAATTTTCATCAAAACAAAATCAACCTATTTTATTATGATCACATTTGTACGGAGAAATTTTTCGCTTTATTACATATATTTATATACATTGTTTTTCATAGCAAACTAAACAAGTTCACACAACCTACTTATGCCATTTATATCTATGTTTATATCATATAAACATCCTAATATGTCAAGTCTATATCTTAACATCATTATTACCAAGTACATTATCCATTTAACGTACCATTTACAACGTTATATCAAAACAGGCTTTAAACGTTAAACGTTTACCTCTAAACCCTAATTATATGTAATGTATACATATAAAATCAATGTACAAGTATTCAAAGCATGTGTACAAGTATCAATACATGGCATTTGAAATATAAACTCCCTCCAAATCAATATACAAGTCCTTAAGAGCACAATGTACAAGAATTTAAGCTGCATGCAAAATTGATTTCCCTTCGTTTTCATTTCCAGTTTCTTACCACCACTTTTGTAAAACTTACTACACTCAAATTTTTTTTTTTATACAAACATGTAAACCCTAGTTACTCTACTCCTAAGCTCTCATACACATTTTAAAAACCCCAAACCCTAAAACGAAACCCTAAACCTTAGTTTCACTTTAATCTTAAAACTAAGCCCTAAAACTTAAAACTAATCCATAAACCCTAATCCTAAACACTAAACCATAATCCTAACACTAATCCTAAACCTTAATCTATCCTAAAACCTAGCATTAACTTAAAGAAAAACCCAAAAACCCTAGCAAACCCATTACACCCTTAAACTAGTTCATAATTTTTAGAAATCTGATCCGTTGACAAAACATAGGATCTGGGAAAAATCAATAGGATTTGGGTATTAAGTGAAGGTACTAAGTTGTAGCCCTATGTCTTGTGATCATTTTGCTGGTTGACTCAACCCGATTCGACGTTGGATGAGTAAGTTATAGTCGAAATGGCAAAGGTACATAGATTTTGCACACCTGTAGTAAATGGCTATTATCTCTAACTTTTTGTATAGTAACCCCTAAATATGTAAAACTAAAAGTTGTAGAGGACTCAAATATCTAACCATGCTTACTGGTTTGAGCTTCAATCGGAGTTACGGTTGTAATGCAAACCAATTTTTACAAGATTGATGTTGGCTGTCCAAAAAAGCCATGTATAAATCAAACAAAACACCCCTAAACGTCTAGAACCACCAATGATCATATCACACCCTCACCCTAGCACTCAATGACTTCTCCAAAAGCTGCTCCTTACCCATCTTGGTCACCAAGTAAAAAACCTTGGCCATAAAACAACCACCACCTCATCTCGTCACCACCTTGGTTTTTCAAACCCCCAACTCTTCCCACCTTCTTCCACCTCCTACTAAACCTTCTATGACTCATCCTAGCAGATCCTTAGTCATCGGACTTGCTCCCTACTCCATGCAACTTGGCCACCAAGTTGATAAACTTTGTCCCTAAGCCATTCGCACCCTATATAAAGCCTAACATCCCATTCACTTCAAACACACCTTCAATCTTTCTTTCTAACCATCAATGGAGTCCAAGGTCTGATTAAGAACATCAAGAGAAGTCCTAAGAAGTCCCAAGAGTTGAATATAAGTGAAGAAACCAAGCCTTGAAGCCCCAGAGTTGTTCTACTAGGCGTATGAAGCTAAAAGTCCTCATTTCGACCCCTTTTCAAACCCATAAGCTCAAATCAGGTTCCAAAAGCTCACATTCTGTTTTCATACCCTTATAATGTTCATATAATCATATATAATCTATTGTTAAAACCTTTGAACTCAAAAACCTATGCGTTTTTCCTTTTTGATCCAAATCGAACCTATGAAACCCTAATTTCATGTTTTCGTTTAATCTATAAGCTAAACTTGTAAAATGTTGTTATAATCTATCCTAATAAGCTTATATGACAATATTATAACTATTTCATTATGTCTTAAAAGCTTGAAGCTTAAAACCCACGCGTTTTCATTTTAAAACCCTAATTTGACCCGTTTTGATTTCTAGCTTAACAAATCGTTATTTTAAACTTTCGTTACATTAAACCTTCTTATTTTAGCTTATATTAATAAGCCATAACCTGCAAATTACTTTCTATATTGAAAAATATCATTATTATGGATTTTGGACTAAAAACGATACGTTTTTCATGCATAAGGGTATATATCGTAACTTTCTGAAACTTATAACTATAAGGACTTGTTTTGCCATATTTCTAAAGTTATAACTATAGGGGTCTATTATGTCACTTTCCAAAGTACAAGGTTTACTTTGTACATCTTTTAAACTAGAAGGACCAAACTTGTAAAAGTGAAAACTCCAAGGGTATATTTTGCCATTTTTCATTCTTAAGGGTCTAAAATGTAACATTTTGAAAAAAGTGTTCAAAACCTTATAAGACATAACTTTAATTAACGCTTGACGTGCTTATCATTTCCAGTTATTAAGCAAAACGCTTAAAACCGATTATGTTATAACTATTATAAAATTCATCATCGATGTGCTTTTTAAAAATCCTGTCCCGAATCTATATCGTATCACAATACTAGGGAGCTTCATATTAAGGGGTTTCATCTTGGTATTACGTTCTGACTGAGTTGTTGGGTTTACGATTTAAAGTGCCCTAGCTCCTCAAACGTTTACTGAATGACCTCTGAATTATGATGGCCCGAACGGTGATACAATACTCCATAATAATTCAATCAAAGATATACATTATACTTTATAAAGTTTTGAAACATAACAATCAAACTAAGACTTGACATATTACCCCAGGTTGCGTGTGACGAAGCCGTTACTTTCATTCCATATACTTTTGCCATCAATCAGATTTCCCTATCCTGTTAAGGTGAGATTCATAGCCTCACTTTTAAACCTTTTGAATATTTCTTAAACCCGTGAGGGGGATACATGCTATAAACTATATTTTTTCAACTATACTCTATTCTGATACGTGAGATTATAATTCTACTTTTACTTGTTTTCTAAATCCCGAAGGGAATTCATGTTATAAACTATGAATACAAGTGTTTTCTAAACTATATGCTATCCTGATATATTATTGCCTAAGTACCTCCATTTGCCATAAGGCCCTACTATCATGAACCGTTAATTACTTTGCGAAAAGCACGAATGCCGTGAATAGATCTATTAGGACTAAACTTCCCCATCCAGGTTCTGGTACATACATGGCCAGCAGACACATTTCATTTG
>BQNB010082922.1:10808-29183 GCA_026074375.1 Tanacetum coccineum
TCTTGAGGTTTTATCAAAACGCAACGTTGCGATTTGATCAAAACGCAACCAATTAAAAAATTGGGCAGAGTCTCCCCTAGTCAAAACGCAACGAAAGTCTTCAAAACGCAACCTGTAGTCAAAACGCAATCACCAAAACAAAACCTTAATGTCAAAACGCAACGATCAAAACGCAACCTCTAATAAGACAAAACACAGTACAATAGTACTATACAAAACGACAAAAACGCAATGTACTTTTTTCACCAAAACGCAATGAAGAATGTCTCAGAAGGTCAAAACGCAACGACGAAAATACGAACTTTTTCACCTAAAAATCACCCTTTTGAACGTTTTCACTTGGTTTCTTTTGCACAACTTGGTCCTAGAAGGTTATAACAACTATAAAAACACTAACTTTAACATCACAAACATGAGAATCAAAGAGTGTCAAGAATAAAACCATAAACTTTCTAAAACCACACTTTTGATCTAAACTAACCAAGAAAACGCACACACAATCTAGCTAATCATCCCATGTGCTCTGATACCAATTGTAGTATACAAGAGATCATAACACAAGCAATAGATGATGGGTTGGCTAATTAGTCTTAGAGAGAGAAAGTGTCTTTCTAGTGAGAGAAAGTGCAAGTGAAATGTATTAGCAAGAAATGAAAACAACCAACCCCTTCCCATGGGTGGGAAGGGGTATATATACAAGTGATTCTTTCTAACTACGAGCTATGCTATACTAAACAATACACGGGGGTGACCGAGACTTTTTCATAATCCTAACAATATGTGTGTATGAAAGTGTGGTAAATGAAGTGTTAGGTAGTTTCTTTATATAGGAAAAATAAAAGGTAAGGTTTAAAGCTTCTTTTGCTCTCAATACTGACTAGTATACCCAAGAATGAGTGTTGAGTGTGTATGGGGTTGTGTGGGCTAGTCTTGGACATTCTACGTGTTGTACAAGAGAGGGGGGATTACCAATTTGAGGGGATATGGCTTGTGTTGGCTCCTAGATACAAGTTTATCATGGTTTAGGCAAATTGTGGTTAACAAGATGAAAAGCACGTGTTGGGGTTTCCTTTTTTGGGAGAGGGCTGATTTTTAGTGATTAAAGGAGGAGGGAAATGGTTTTTGAAAGTAAATAATACTTGTGTTAATATTACCTAAAAGGTGGTGAGGGTATTAGGTAAGTTGTTCATTCATGCATGTATATAATGCAAGTTTAAATGACACGTAAAAATTGTAAAATTGTGTGCATATGACTTGTAAAATATGTTCATGAGGATGATAATATACTAAATGTATGTAGACTAAACTTAGTCTAGAGTTGTTGTACGTCCAAAGATATTTTTCATAATTTGTGGGATCACTTCCCGGTTTTAGGTTAAATTTGTGTTTATGTAAAACTTGCAAAATAAAGTGTGTAGACTTATAAATTATATTTGTAAAAGTCATATAACACATATTTGACATAAACTTACATTTGTTTAATTCCGGTTTATGTTTAAAGTTGTTTTTCAGTTTACGCGATTTAACTTAACGGTTATACGTATAAGTAAATACGTAAGGTTTCAAAGTAAATAGTTTTGAGTTTATTGACGTAAAATGACATGAAAAATGTGAGTTGTAACAGGAAGCAACATCATTTAAAATCATACAATTTTGGTGGAGAAATTCGAAGCTCTCGCTACAAAAATCGATACCGAATTCATGAACATAAGAGAAGAGCTAAAAGAGATGAGAGACGGTCATAGAAATGATAAAGGATACCACGCTTCACAAATCTACATGAGTGATGACACGCCGATGTGTGATCCCATATAAGCAAATTATGTCCAAAGATATCATTACCGAAAACCCATAAATTCATACTCCTATCCAAACCATGACTATCCTCAATGTTTTTCACCTTCATCAAAATATCCAAAACCTCAATGAAGGAAATAATGAGAGAGTAAATGGCTAGTCAGATGGAAGAAAATGAACGTATGAAAGATCAGGTGGTTGAATTGGTACGTCAATTCAATCAAGGATTAAGGAACCACCAAGCAATAATCCAAAACTTAGAGAGGTAGTTTGAGTCTCTAAACGAGAAAACCCAACGTACCAAATCCCTTCCTAGTAATACAAATACCAAACCGAGACATGAATTTGTCTACAAGCCACCCTCAATCCAAAACAAGAATGACAAGGGTGATGTTGTATTTATCGAGGAGGATGAGATCGAGCCTATTCCAACCATGCCAAACCCGAGCCTATTCATGTCTAGTTCATCAACCGTGTCACCATTTCTTAAGGATTGCACCGTGCATATCCTATACACTCAAAAGAAGGTGTTTGAACATGATAAAATGTCAAGTCATGTTGGTGACGAGGAGTTTTGATAGGGTTAGAAATGAGTGTTGACAAAGAAGGAGATTAAGAAGGATGACATGGGATTGCCAATGGAACCCAATAAAGAGTGGAAGCTGAATGAAAAATTGGTTCCTAACAACCAAAACGTTTACCATTATCAATGGCACCCAACTGAAATTCACCACTTGAATCGTATAATCAAAGAATCCTAAAATCGAGGAAGAGTCTAGATAATGACTCAGAAATAAATTAAGCGCTTCTTGGAAGGCAACCCGAGCCTCTTTTAATTGTTTGCTTGTTCTATTTTCTTATTTTAAATAAATACGTACGCCCTTAACAAAAAAAAATCAACTTTAAAAATCTTAAGTGTGGGGGTGTTACATGCTAGTATGTTTAATATATTATTGTTTGCATTTTGTGTGTTTGTTTTGTTTTTGTGTGAATAAATGCAACATGTAATGGTGAAGAGGATACTTGGATCAGAAATTGACTGATCTCCACATGGAGTTCGATCGCGATTTCTTTTTGCCTGGGAAGTCTAGTTTTTCTCTTACTCTAATTTCCATATTTTACATACTTTGGAGTTTATTTTTATCACATTGAGGACAATGCTTAACTTAAGTGTGGTGGGAAAATAGGAAAACAGAGACCGTGTTTAAAATATTGCATATTTTGGGCCAATTTCCAAAATTTTTTGTATACTTTTTTGCCCTTATGTGATCTAGTTTTTTTCATGCTTAAAGGAATAATATAAAAGAATAAAATATCATTCCACTTGTGAAATACATAATTTTTGAAAAATTCAAGATGTGTCCCAGTTAATATTGCAATCCATTCTAGGATCAATGACATCTGCTAATACAAATTATAGCCCTTTCCACTAATTGTGAGGATTTAAGCCTGTTTCATATTTAACATACATATTTTATGCTTGAATCTTTTTGCTATGAGTGTACCGGTGATTATATTCATTCTAGAACTTGTGCTTGTAAATCATTACCAGACCGCAGTAAGATCACACTCGTGTGATATAAGTGTATTCGTGTGACAAAGAGGCAACCTTAGGATTTTAACCCAAATAGCATTTTCCGTTTACATATTTTATATTAGCTAGTTATACTGATTAGCTAACACCCCATATTAACCCTTTTGTTAGCACTCTCTTTTAGTGCTATATACCCTTAGAACACCCTCTGAGCCAATCTTTTAATTTTTGTTACATCCACTAAAAAAGCAAAAAAATATTTAACTTTAAACCTTAGCCTAACCCCTTGTTAAGGTTTAAAACGACGGTATATGCTAGTTGCCTAGTTCCTTGATCACACCTTGGATAGCAACTTGTTTTTCGTCTATTATGGCCAAAATAATCCGCAAGTTGTATCATGTCTTTCTACTTGACTAAGCATTTACTGGAATTTATATGGAAGATATTCCTAGAAAGACATGGTTTTCCTAGATACATGCATGCATGTGATTACATTATCTTTAAATTAATTATTCAGGATTCCATGAGGTTGTGTAATTGTTTAACTTAAATAACTGTCTCGAAGTGTGTTAGGCTATGCGCTATGGATGGGTCGACCGACTCGGTCAACTGATGGCCTTGTCGGTCGCCCCCATAGCAGCATAGTCGGTCGCTCGAATGTTGTGGTCGATGTTGGTCCTTGTTACGACCAATGTCGTGTGTAACGTTTTAATATAAAAAAAACTTTTTTAACATTTACAATTTAAACACTTTAACACTATAAATACCCACTCATTTTACACTTTTATACACAATTAATATACACTTTCATCAAGTTTTTTAAATGGCTTGTTCGGTCCACATACCAACGATGAAATCCAAGCTTTGGTTCAAAACTAATTGACGAAAACATGGTTCGTCAGAAAGCAATTATGGATTTAGCCTTGCAATTTGACAATGCATGCAGAGCTAAAGACGACCTTAGAAAAGCATACGATAAATGTAATGACGTTCCACAAGAGAGCCTTGCTTTGATCGACACTTTCCTAAAAGAAGGATCTGATAAAGATTACGAGTTGAATCTTTCTATGTATGGAAAGGCGGCAAAAATAGAAAAACAAATGAATGCTAAATTAGTTTGGTTACGGGAAAAATAGAACTACTGCTCACAAACCCATATAGGTGGTTCGTTATCACAAACCCATGAGATAGGTGATGTATATCTTACTGAGAAAGAGCTACATCAACTACATCTAGATGAAGAAGTCTTAAGAGAAACATTAGAAGAAGAAGCAAATGATGAAAAAGAACGGGAGGAGAAAATTAGGCAAAAACAAGCTGATAATGAGTTATTCATGTTGGAATTTGAGGTGAAATATAATCCAAAATACGAGTCAGATTAATAATCTAGGAATTATTTTAATTTTGTTGTCTTAAATGTAATGTGTTAAATTTCAACGGCTATTTTTAAATGTAATGTTTTAAATTTCAACGGCTACTTTTCTTTTATAAATACCCCTTTACCATTATTCATTTTCTCACACAACTTCTTATCAAACTCTCTCATATGGATTCCAATCTCAATAACGAAAATGATCAATAGGAACTCAATCTTGATATAGATTATTCTGATCTCCGATTAACGCCCGTTCTTACTCCTTGTAGCTACACACGTGTTTAAACAGCCAAGATGCTTAAACAAAGGGATATTCTTCTTGGTCAGGATGGGCCTGTAATGTCGACACAAGAATATAAGAGGAAAGTGGTTGAAGATGTGGGTGAGGATGAGGATTTTAAGAGTGGGTTGTGGGTTAGCGTCACTGACTATGTGAATGCTAATGGTGGCATTGTGAGTGGGTGTTTAGGAGACATCAAGAACTTTCTCAAGAACGGGAAATTGACTAAGTTGTTGCGATAGTCAAGTCTTGTTCTTTGAATTTGATTGGCGATTTCACAGTGACTATGAAAGATCTCTCAGATACAATACCTGGAACAGTACATCACAAAGTCGTTGATGAGAGTGGTTAATGAGAAACGTGGTTAAGGTTTTCCGTAAGGATACGGTTCCTGGAAGTAGCAGTAGTTAATGCATTAACTTAACATTATTATGTAATGTTTTTATTTTTATGTAATGTTTTGTTATTATGATGTAATGTTTTTTATTTTATTATGTAATGTTTTTATTATTATCAAAATTTAATTTTGTTGTTAGAAAAAATTGAAAAAAAAATAAAGGTTGCTTTATAGTGGCAAAAGGTCGCATGTAGATCGTCGGAGAGAGAAAGCTGATGTGACAGGATAAAATGTAGGTCGCTGGTGTTTCTTGTAGTGCATAGCCTTAAAGAATGTTTCAACATCATAATACCAAATAATCCTTTATCGAGTCTAATAAAAATACATTTCGTTTAAGCAATCACGATTAGAGACAACCATCATTCTATATTCTTACACGATAATGACAATCTAGGTTTGGTTTAAATGCAGAAAATCACTCCTCGGCAAAAAGATCAACGTGTATAACCAAAAGGCCCAAAACCAAAGCCCTTGTTACACATTTTCAGTAATTCTGACCTTCCATCAGTCCCCCAAATGTGTGGAATGCATTGAGTCACCCAAAGTGTATACAGATTACAAAACTAATATTTAAACTAGGCCTAATGTGTGGAATGCATTGAGTCACCCAAAGTGTATACACATTTTTGGAATTATTGACAATACTAATATTTAAACTTTTTCTAATTAAATGACAAAAAACCCTAATGGCGGCGACTACCCAATTTCTCTTCCTTTTGATCGATCTTCTTCTACCTGTTTGATCCCTATTCGTTAGATAACGTTCCTGTAATTGTTCTGATCCTGATCCTTCTTGATCGAAGTTTTTTACAGTCCTTTATTTGACTCGACGGGTTTCATTAGGTTTAGTGTATTGATTTGTTTTAGGGTTTCGCTGTGTTGTTCTCTTTATATTTACTTCGTTGGTAGATAGACGAGGATCTACGTATTTCGTTTGTGGTTACTTATTCGGTGTGTTAATTTTTAGGGTTTTATTAGGTTTTGTTATTTTAATGCTGCATGGTAAACGTTGTTAAAGTGGTTCTTGACGATTTTGTTAAACGTATGGAGAGTTTAAAAGACAATGATGTTGGAGGACTTGATGGTGATGCCCCACCTTCTCCACCTGTTAATATGGCTAGGGTTTCACCATACCCTAAATCCGTGTTGGCGAATACTGGGGATCCTAATGCTGCTGCTACTGGTGGATCGGTTGGTAGTGGTAAAAGTTTTTTTGCGGATATGTTGAAACAGCAGGACGCTACAAAGGCTGCCCGTATTGCACATATGACTAGTGAACATATTCCAGGCGCTAATGTGGCGATTCCACTGGATGCTGTTAAGGAGATAAGCAAAAGGTTCAAGAATACTTTGTATGGTTATTTTATTGGGAAGCGGCTTGCTTTCCCGTTGGTTGAAAATTACGTTAAAAATGCGTGGGCTAAATTTGGTTTGGAAAGAGTTATGCTAACTAATGGATTTTTCTTCTTCCAATTTGCCACCAAGGACGGTATGGAAAAAGTGCTTGAGAGTGGCCCATGGCTAATTCGATTGGTTCGCTTATGCTCAACATATGGACTCCGAATACAAGATTAAAGAAGGATACTATTACAATGGTTCTGGTATGGGTGAAGCTTCATAATGTGCCTATTGTTGCCTACTCTGAAATAGGCCTAAGTCTGATCTCGTCTCAACTAGGCCGTCCTATTATGTTGGATGGGTACACAAGCTCTATATGTCGGAAATCATGGGGAAAGAATTCTTATGCACGTGTTCTTGTGGAAGTATCAGCTTTGGAGCCCCTTAAAGAGGAGATAGTGGTAGCAGTTCCTTTGGTGGATGGTTCGGGACATACGTTTGAGAATGTGGAAGTGGAATTTGAATGGCAGCCTCTGAGATGTGCAACATGTAAGATTTTTGATCATTGGGACTCGGAATGCCCTAAACAGGTTATGGAGGTTACTAAGGCGCCTCAAGCTGAAAAGGACGTGGAAGGATTTACTAAAGTAGTGAGGAAAAATGGGAAAGAAAAGAATGTTAAGCAGCAGAAACAGGTTGCGGGTATTCGCCTTAATAAGTCAAAACCTAATTTCTATTACAAGGCTGTTAGAACCAAAAAGTTAAATGAGAACGAGGCCTCTTCGTCCCATACAAATGATGGTGCTCAGTCTGGGAGTTATTATGAGAAACGGGATTCGAGCAGCAAGACTTTTTCAAAGGACGAAGGCATCAATTTGGTTGAGCTCCGAAATTCCTTTGATTCCCTCACGGAAAGCGACTGTAACATTTCTCATTTTCGTGTCATTGTACGACTCTATTAATGATCACTATTTATTTTTGTCCGATACGCGTTTACTTTTAATGTTTACTTTTAAGATAAATCGCGTAGACTAAAAAGAATCAATGAACGTAAACGGTCATCAAATAAAATAAGGTTTACATCAACCAAGTAAGAAATAAATTATTAAGAGGATAATTATGTACTTTAGGTATTTTATTTTTATTGGTCACGTAAAAGGTCTACGTTTCGCGATAAAATACATTTGGACACACCCCGGAAATACCTAGACCTACCTAGACTCAAACCAATACCCACTTTTTTCACCTTAACACAAAATTTGAACAATTTTGGTGTCAAATGTCAACTATGGCCGAATACATGCCTATGGGTGCATAGGAAATCACCTAAAATCTTGCTAATAATCTTAAAAGTACTAGTACATACAAGAGTTAATTAATGTAGTGTCCTAATGTCTCCTACTAGTTAATTATCCAAGGGATAATAACCATTTCTCTCCTTTTCCTCTCTTGATGCCACGGATAACCAAGGATCAAGTCACAAACCCATAAGATTTCCTAGCTAAGCAAAAATCTTGTACATCTCTAGCTCATTAAAACATGTACTAAGGTGGTTTAGCCTAAAAACCATGAGTAATCAACTAGAACCCCTCAAAACCACCCTCTAGGGCACGGTTTGGTTTGTTTGAGGACTAGGAAAGTTAACTAGACATCATGTCTATAAATACACACTCACTCTTGCCCTTTTACACTCTTACAAGCTCACACACACTTTCAAAGGGTTAGACACTTCCTTTCTTTGTGTTCAAGCCCCAAACCGCCAACGAATACCCTCCTTAATCTCATTCAAACCCACAAACTTTACTAGTTATCATACAAATTTATAAAAGGAACATACGAGCTAAGGAGTTGGTAAACCAAGCTTTGAAGCTTAGGAACATTACACGTTTGGGTGTAACCGCTTTGTGTCGTCTTTAAATCCACGACCAAGGAAAAGCTAGGACCTTTGTAAGTCTCCCATGCTACCTTACATACCGTAGTTAATTATCTTTTGATTTCTAGACCCATGTCATGGTGTATATGAAGTATACGAACCTATATACGTACACGTTATACGTGTGTGGTGCAAGAAACTAATAGGGCGCGTGTACCGAGTGATTTAAAACGACAAGGACTTAAAATGTTATATCCAAGATGAAAGCTTGGTCTCCAATGTGAACAACATACCCTATATACGAAAATATAAGAAAACGATACGTAAACTTCTAAAGAAAACATAGCAACTTGGCTTGGGTGCGTGTATACAAGGTTAATGAACGATTGCATGTCACGAGTCGCGATTAGAAAATGTTAAACACGTTGTTTTGGTGCTAGACGATTTAATGAAACCGTACGAGATACTAATAAACCTCTCGGACCCAAACAAACCCAACCAAAAAGGCTAAAACTCCTAACGGGCCTCTACCGAGCCCAACAAGGCCCAACGAGAGCTTATTAATAAGCCGCGGCTTATTAATAAGCCACTCGGGCTTAATCATAACTTGAAGTGCTCATTTTGCCTCACATAGGGCTCCCGTCTTATCTAGAGACTCATTCGAACCTTTGATGGGCTTTCTAGCCCATTAACGGGCCCATAATAATCTTATGAGTGCTCAATGGGCTTATTGAACCCTAATACACTTAAAGGACCCTAATGGACCCAACTAAACACTTTAAAACCCTTACCGGGCCTTAACGGGCCCAAGCCGGCCCAATAAGAAGCTTATCAGCTTATTTTGAATAAGCTGGAAAATGACACAGATTATTGGGGCTTAATTCAAGTTAAAAATGATCTAGTAAAAGCCTAAAAACCCTAAAAGGTATATCGGGCCAAGCTATTGGGCTTACGGGCCCAATAAGCTCGAAATAAGCCATAATAAGCTCCCCGAGCTTATTTTAAGCTTAACCGACCCGCATGAACTTATTAACGACTTTTGGACCCATTAAAACTATAACGGATCGTTAAAATACTAAACGGACCTTAACGGGCCCGATAAGGCCCGTTAAGCCAAAAATAAGCTCGATAAGCTTATTTTAAGCCGAAACAACCTTTATGACCTATTTTAAGGATAAAAAGCAATTTAAAACTGTTTTAAACCTTTTTCGTGGTCAAAATACGAAAACCGAAAGTGAAGGGACTAATTCTGCCATTTTCGAAACTTAAATAAAATGTTAAAGTCGTATATTGAAAACTTATAAACTATAAGGACGAATTTCGTAAATGTCTAAACGATAAGGACTCAAATTGAACATTTAAATTAAATTCGAAAACTAGAGGGACTGATATTGTAATTAACGAAAGTATGAGGTTAGAACTCGTCACTTTTCGAAAACTATAAAACCATAAGGACCATTTTCGTCATATCATAAAACTAAGTAAATAAGGGCTAAAGATGTAAACTATTGAAAAATTAATGATAAGTTTTAATAATATTAAAACTTGGAGGTTCACTTGTAAATAAAAACTGTAAAACGAAGGGACTAAAACCGTAAATATGAGAAACTTATGATTTACTTGATAAAACAAAAGTCTTGTTTTATGAACTTAAGCGAGTACAAACGGGATATATATATTAACATATATACGTTTATGTTTCGAGTAATAATTAAATATTATTATCGAGAAGTAATAAATATGATATAGTTATTAAACGGAAACAATTTCACGTTTTCAAATACAAACGATGAATGATAAATACAATGATCTTGTGCGTCACCACACAAGTGATAACGGTATATATAAACTTAAAATGGGATTTAGTTTATACAATGAGTCGTTAGTTTAAATGTGTAAACTAAGACTTGACCGTACTTACTTAGGTACTTAACGGTGTGATCCACTACCTACTTGGATACTTGTTATCATTCAGAGAACTACCGGCTAAGGTGAGTTCATAGCCCCATGCTTTACAATTATTTAAATGATTTACATCCTTGGGGTGATAACATGCTTTGTTTTACAAACTGGACGCAAGTGTACATTTTATACCATGATTACGTGTTTGCCTAAGTTACCATAACCCTTTATGTCCATGATCATGAACTGTTAATTGCATAGATGTGATTGGGAATTACATTGTGTGGGCGCGAATGTTATGGATAGATCTATTAGGGATTGACAATCCCCGTTCGGGTGACTAGCTATCACTGGGAACGAACGCATACCATGTCGAATTTGGGATGTTGCAGGGTTAGCACATCATTCACGGACACCAGTTGGCAATTTATAATTGCATTCATATACGTCGAGCCTCGGTGTCATGAGCTTAGGAAACGTAATTACTTTTTATGATGTTTGCATTTGTTGCTTAATCATGCACTTGGAAGTCTTGCTGTCCTACCATCGATTTATACAAACCTATGAATTCACCAATTTTATGTTGACGTTTTAAGCATGTTTTTCAGGTCAATAAGGCACGAGGTGCGATGATATATTGGGAGTCAATAATTGAAGAGTCAACACTTAAGATTTGGGGTCTTATTACACTTTGGGGACAATTGTTATAAACCGGAATCTTTATCTATTTTGTTGAACCATTTGAAGCCACGAGCTTATGTAACAAACAAGTATTTTGTTAATCCAATGTATCTTTTTCAAACGACACGTTTAGTAGTCGTTCTCTGATCTTGTGCTATTGACCCAATAATGTAACGCCTTCGGATATTCAACATTCCGCTGCATACTCAGATTTGAGGGTGTTACACCCAAGCCCAATGAAAGAGGCTTATGAGGGCGTATAGCTAGTAATATTACTTAAATATCATTCAAAATATAATGGATTATTGCACAAACTCTGTAAATATGTGTGAATTTAATTTAATGTATTTTTAGGTGATTTTAGATTAATAAGCTTCAGCTCAAACTAATTTGCTAAACAGCTCCATTAAAATATAAGTTTAACTTTCTGCTTATAATATAAGCTTTAGCCCCAGCTTCAGCTCATTTCGCCAAACATACCATTAATGTAACCAGAGGCGGAGCCATAATTTTTAGTTAAAGGGGCGCCGACATATAGAATAAGGGTGTTGAATTTAAAACAGAGAGAATTGCAAAAATGGTCCTTGTGGTTTGGTCAAATTGCAGATTTGGTCCGTCGAATTTTGAAATTACAAAAATAGTCCATATTTTGAAGGTTTGGTTCCACTTTTGGTCATTGGTCAAACTAAAATGACTAAAATGCCCCTTACCGGACGGTTTTGTAAAAGAACGAAGGGGTATTTAAGTCATTTTAGTTCGACCAAGGACCAAAAGTGGAACCAAACCTTTAAAATACGAACAGTTTTTGCAATTTTAAAATTCGACGGATCAAATCTGCAATTTAGCCAAACCACAAGGACTATTTTTGCAATTTACTCTTTAAAAACTAACTTTGTAATCTAAATAATTTTTGAACGAAATGAGTTGGTTAAAAATGACTTAGCATCCACTAATCACCTTACTAGCTTCACGTACCAGCAGGGGCGGAGCCAGGATTTTCAGTTAGAGGAGGCTGACAGTGTTTAATGCAGAAAGTCATAATAATAAGGAGGGCTCAATGTAAAACCTAGTAGAAAAGCGGCATGCAATATAGATAATTAATGAATAAAATATGCTGATTAGGGGTGGCTCAGCACCCACTAGTACCCTTACTAGCTCCGCCCCTACGAAGTCCGAGTGTAAACATATATAGCATCTCCAATATCGATGTTTCCATGTACCATCCGGGGGTCTTCTAGAATCCGTACAAGTCTCACTTTTCGCATCTGTTGAATTTTTGGCTGGTCACTTGTCACGCTTACGTGGTCAATGACGGCTAACTAACAAGTACAACTTACTTTTTTCACTTTCACACCACTGTTCTCATACTTGTACACTTTACAACCCTTATTTATTCATCTTCAACAAAATCATGCCTCCACTATACGTGTTTTAGCAAGTGTGCAACACCCCTTTTCCATCCCTACACGCAACTACGTGTCACTTTCGTCATTCACACTCTTTGGTCAAACTAAAATAAGTCAGCACTTGTTGCTACCTATAAATACCACCATCCAATAACCAACTCTCACCTCATTCATACAAATTTCACTTGTATACAAAACCCTACTTTTTCTTTCACACAAAAACACCACAACAGACCTTTGTGACCTAGAAAACTTTTTTTAGTTTATTGATCTTCTTTGTTATTTTAAAATATGGTCTATCTACCCATGAAGAGATCTAGAGAAGCTGAGCTAGACATAGCCATAACCAACATGGCTAATGGCTTGATGCTACTTTCGAGAGGACCTTCAAGCCACGAACCACACGACAACTCACCTAACCGAGTTTTTGAGTGCAAGACATGTAATCGTCAGTTTTCTTCTTTTCAAGCACTAGGTGGCCATAGGGCTAGCCACAAGAAGCCGCGACTCGAAGGTGACTTGACACATGGAACCAACTTGGTGCCTTCAAAGCCGAAATCACACGAGTGTTCGATATGTGGGCTAGAGTTTTCTATAGGACAAGCTTTGGGTGGACATATGAGAAGGCATAGAGCGACCGCAACAAATGATAACCAGTTTTCTGCATCTGCTGATTTGTCTAATCCGGTAGTGAAAAAAGTTAACAGTCGGAGAATATTTAGTTTGGATTTAAACTTAACGCCAATGGAGAATGATTTGGAGTCTCGGTTCGAGAAGGTGGTTCCAACCACAATTGAATTATTCATATGATGGATTTTTCATGTTTTTTTGTTCATATATACACACTTTTTCCCATTTATTTCTTTTCTGTACATGTAAATTAATTACAGAGTAATACAGATCTTACATTTATACTTAGAGATGGAGTTTTTAATTACTAAGTTATTTATACATACATGATGATATTGATAATATATGATTTGTTATATAATATTTTCAGAAGATGAGTCAAATTACGTTGGAGATGATGGGCATATGTTATTGCACTTTGAATATACACAAATTTATAAATAATTACATATTTTTATGCCAATGTTTATAAATAAATAGTATTAGTCAACGTTTTTAGTCGGAAATCTGGATTAGCGAAATGTTTAAGTCGTAAGTATAACTAGCGTAGATGTTAATTCTGTTGCCCAGGTCTTGATTATAAAAGAAGAACTTATGTAGTTGAATCACTCAATTATATTGAATCAGATAATATTATGTTTACGTTCTCCAATGGTAAAAACTGAATTTGATTAATTTTTTTGATTACACACTTTGTCCCCTATATATACAAGATGAACCATTGTGTCCTTTCGGTAAAACCATAACCGAATTAACTAACTAACTTCTATTAACTACCATTAACTACCTTTAACTACCTTTAACTAACTTTAACCGAATGACGGTTATAAACTATCTACTTAACATGTTTAGCCCTTCGGCTTTCGTTTATTACATAGGTACCAGAAGCAATGTCGAGATTATGTCCACATTCTCCTCCCTAATCTTGATCGTTGCTTCGTCCTAGATCTTGAACTCCGAGCATTTTTCGCATGGTGACAAACTTTAGTCTTGGTAAATATTTGATGACTTCACACCATCTTCATTCTTCAACTTGATCATATCACATGACCTTTCTTTACTTTTGTTGAACATTCAATCTATCACAGATTATACTTCTTCGCGGTTGTTTCACACACCAAATTCTTCGCGCCAATTCGCATCACACGAAAAAACTTCCTCCACTTTAATTTTCTCACAGAGTTATTTTGATCCTTCACGGATCGTATCACACGTGTTTCCTTTTAATTCATTCACTGAATTGACTAAACCTTTCACAGGCTATTCTCCGCATCACACGGCTTCGCTTTGGTCGTATATATCACACGACCAAGCTTTCTAACTTTCTAATTTTCGTCAATTAGGCACATTAGAAGTGCCGGTTCATCATCAGTCTCTACTAAGAGTGCCGCAACTTCCTCCTTTTTCTTGTTTGCACATTCATAAGCATAGTGCCCAAGTTTTCCACACTTGTAACAATCTATTTGCGACTTATCACAATTCCTTCGCGGTTTGTTGTCGGTTCCTTCCGACTCATCTAAGGTGTGTCATTCATCTCTATCCTTCCATCTTCCTCGTGTCTGATTACCACCTCCTCGTCTTCCATTTCCATAGTTGTGTTTATAATTTATGTTATTCCTTTGACGTGTGAGTAACAACTTCTCACTATTATCTTCCTGACTCGCTTTTCTAAACTTAATCCTTTCTTCATAAGTCTTAAGTTTCCCGATAATCTCCTCCAACTTTACAGTCTTAAAATCAACAATCATTTCAATGGTCGCTACTACTGGCAGAAATTTATCTGGTACTGCATTAAGTACTTTTCGTACTTTCGTTTGCTCATCAAACGTTAATCCACATGTAGCAGCCTTTGTAATAATACTCATCAACTTCCCGGCGAATGAATCTATTGATTCATCTTCCTTCATCACAAGTCTCTCAAATTCTGATTTAAGTTGTTGCGAGTGTGCCTGTTGTACATCTTCTGTCCCAATAAATCTGGACATTAGAGAGTCCCAAATTTCTTTCGCTGTTTCGCATCCCACAACTTGCATTTACAAATCTTCTGGTAACCCTTGAAATAAGTATGCTGACGCAGAACTATCCTTTTTCACATCAATCTCTTTTGATGTACTTGTTCCTTCTACTAAATCCCATACTCCATTTGCCACTAGTATCTTCTTTATTCTTAATGCCCATAATGTATAGTTTGTATTGTTTAGAACTGGGCACTGATAAGATGATAATGGTGTGGCGACTTCTCTATAAACAACTTTGTTGTTTTCGTTTTTGTCTCCCGACATATCCTTTTGATTTGGTTTTCTGATGGATTTTTATAACAGTTAACCCTTAGCCCTTTTCTTTGTGTGGTTCTTGGTGATGCCTCTTTCCCTTCTCTGGCAACCGCTATCTTTGTTTCTTTCTCCTTGAGACCGTCGCGTCTCTCTGTTGTCAAGCCCAAAACACCAAACGCTCGACACAAACCGCTCCTTCTCTTTCTCTTGATCAGTTTACTCTTGATCGTTGGAATCCCTCTGCATTTCCTCCTTCGATCTCTCAACCTGCTCTAATGCCAGTGTTGCCCAGGTCTTGATTATAAAAGAAGAACTTATGTAATTGAATCACTCAATTATATTGAATCAGAATATATGTTTACAATCACTATAAAAACTGAATTTGATTAATTTTTGATTACAGACTTTGTCCCCTATATATACAAGATGAACCATTGTGTCCTTTCGGTAAAACCATAACCAAATTAACTAACTAACTTCTATTAACTACCATCAACTACCTTTAACTAACTTTAACCGAATGACGGTTATAAACTATCTACTTAACATGTTTAGCCCTTCGGCTTTCGTTTATTACATAGGTACCAGAAGCAATGTCGAGATTATGTCCACATTCGTTAATGGATAGGCATGAATTTAGTGATCTTATGTGCGGGTTAAAGTTAAACTGAGTTTTAATAGTAGTTTGTATTCTCTTTAGACAAGTTTAGTTCTTTCAAATCTTTGCAAGTTTAAGAGTTAATGAAATCATGCCATAATTTGAACTCTTATGTTCAATTAATTGTCGCATTTCTGCACCTATAAAAATCTGCGCCACTCTCTTGTATTGGGTGGTAAAGAATGGGATTAATGTGGATGTCTGCTATGACGCTTGCAGGTAGGAAAAGGAACCTGTGAGTAGCTCAAGATGTCAACCAATTCTGCTTCTATTTGCTTTCGTGGTATCTTCTTTTAGCTTCATTTGTTTGAGTAATTTTAACTAGTTTTCCAGTAGAATGCTTGTAATGGCGACACTTTTACAAGATCAATGCTCGAATATCCTACTTCTTTTGTATCTGCCTTTCTTGCTATTAAAAGTCAAAAATATAGGGTTTACTTGTGAGAAAGCTAATTGTTCATATCCTACTTCTTTTGTATCTGCCTTTCTGACTCAGTTAAAAATGTGTTTCTAGAAAAGCCATTATTTTATGATGCACATAAAAAAGGTGTTTGATGTTATGCCTCACTGAAAATATGAGACAAAATTAGTGTACACATGTGTTTTAATGCTGACCGTTATGATTCCATGGAAGAGATTGATTGAATGGTTATGGCTATGGTTTTTTATTAGCATAACTAATAAGTTGCTAAATACTAGACTCTTGTTAAGTGTCAAATATGTTGTTTCTAATTAAGTTGAAGTCTTTGCCCAAAAACAGTGGCGGAGACAGGAGGGGGGCATGGTGGGCACATGCCTCCATAGCGATTTTTTTTTATAAAAGTGTGCCACCTGGACCATAACATTCTGGCTCTGCCCCAGCGAAGATAATGTAAGGTGAAAATAACAAGGCTTCAAAACTAACTTAGATTTTTTTATGGAGTAGGCATGATTTTAGTGATCTTATGTGCAGGTTAAACTTAAACTGAGTTTCAATAGTTTGTATATTTATCGTCGCATTTTGCGCCTATAAAAATCTGCGTCACTGTCTTTTATTGGGTGGTAAAGAATAGGAATAAGGTTATGAAAGATATAGCATGTGTTGACTTGTCTCCGTAGTAATGACTATCCCTTTTCTAGATGGTTCAAACGTCTGCATACGTCGTTTCGATATCCACGTGTTTTTTTGTCATACAAGGATCTAGGAAATCTAATCTTCTGCTTCTTGTGATTGTTTCTGTCACTTGATGTTCATGATACATCCCTTTTTAAGTCTCTGATTAATCATGGTGCCAAATTTGGAATTCGTACCTAAACAAACTTGTAGTCTTTGTAACTACTGGTTGCTTGTATAACTAAGATATGCTATTTTATCAATAATAAATCTCTATTTGGCAAGCAGTCTTTTTTTATTCTTTAATTTCTGTTATAAGTTTTTCGTGTTCTGAGTTTTGTCCTATTATATGCATGAAATAAAATCAAACTAGCTGGACGTTCACTCTTGCGGGGCCTCAGCAATGTGTCGTCAGGAATGCTAAGATCACAACAGGAGACTCCCTGCAATAGTTTCTTAGCTCAGGTCTGCTCTTTTATTCATGAGTGGGCGAAATAGGTAGAAAGTCGCCAAATGTGTAATCTTATGCATTAAACATCCAAAATTATTCTATTAAAAAATATAATTTTATTACTATTAGTTATGTTCTATAATCATATTACCACTTAAACATTGCTTTTTGCGTTAGCCAACTTAATTGGTTTACTTCATTGTACAACATTTCTTTATTTTGTTTCTGTTAAAGCAAATAAGGACTTTCATACAAATGAGATCCAATCTGAAAGTGGTCGATAACTCAGGGGCAAAACGAGTTATGTGCATACAAGCTTTGAAGGGGAAGAAAGGAGCCAGATTAGGGGACACGATAGTAGCATCTGTGAAAGAAGCCCAACCAGGCGGAAAAATAAAGAAAGGACAGGTCGTGTATGGTGTGGTTGTCCGAGCTGCCATGCAGAAGGGTCAGTTTGATGGGAGTGAGGTTAAGTTTGATGATAATGCTGTTGTACTTGTCAACAAGCAAGGTGAACCGATTGGGACCATAGTTTTCGGCCCGGTTCCACAGGAGCTAAGGAAGAAAAAGCATGTCAGGATTGTTAGTCTTGTTTAGCATATTACATTAGTTATGAATCCTTCTATGCTTGTTGTCTTCGCCCTCTTTCCTCCCAGTTTACTATTCATGATACAAGTAATTAACATC
>BQNB010082923.1:0-29183 GCA_026074375.1 Tanacetum coccineum
ACAAACGCGTACAATACAAAAGAATAAATAGCGACTTTATCAACGTCGTACATTGTCCTAAAACACGGGGTGTTATAGTCTCGGCTTAAGACGCAGCACTTGACGACGGCCCGGTCTTTGAAAACAGATGTGGGTATTTCTTCCGGAATTGATCTTCGCGTTCCCATGTAAACTCTGGACCTCTCTTGGAGTTCCATCGAACCTTGACTAATGGGATACGGCTTCGCTTCAACCGTTTAACTTCACGATCTGTGATCTCTATAGGTTCCTCGACAAACTGAAGCTTGTCATCAAAATGAAGTCCGTCCAACGGAACGGCTAAGGGTTCGTCGGCATGACACTTCTTTAAGTTGGACACGTGAAATGTATTATGAACTCTGCTCAGCTCCTCAGGAAGCTCGAGCTAGGATTTAATTTCCCTCATTTGCCAAAACGTACTACCCCTTTCCAAGGCGAAACCTTAAGCATCACTTTATCTCCAACCTCAAACTCCATCGGCTTACGCTTCAAATCAGCGTAGCTCTTTTGTTTATCACGAGCGGCTTGCATACTTTGCTTAACTTGAATGATTTTCTTGGTTGTCTCTTGTACTATCTCTGGACCGGTGAGTTGAACTTCTCCAACCTCAGCCCAACAAACAGGCGAACGACATTTTCTATCGTAAAGTGCCTCAAAGGGTGCAGCCTTAATGCTAGCATGATAACTGTTATTGTATGAAAACTCGGGTGCAGCCTTAATGCTAGCATGATAACTGTTATTGTATGAAAACTCGACTAATGGCAAATGTTTTAACCAACCATTTCCAAAGTCGATTACTCAAGCTCGAAATCATATCTTGAGAGGTTTGTATGGTTCCTCGCTTTGTCCGTCAGTTTGCGGGATGATATGCTAGTACTATATATAAACTTGTTACCAAGCTTTCTGAAGTGGACACCAGAAATTTGATGCGACTCCTAGGGTCACCGATACAAATAATACGAGGGTCGATATTCCATGCTTGTTACAAACTTCCTTTAGGTACATTCTCGCTAGTTTCTCTAGAGGGTCAGTTTCTTTCATGGGTATAAAGATCGCGGACTTTGTAAGACGGTCAACGATTACCCAAATGGTGTCATACCCTTGTGATGACTTAGGAAGCTTTGTGACAAAATCCTACGTGTACTATGTCCCTTCCATTGAGGTGTCTTCGGGTTGTACAACAAACCCGATTGTCTTGATGTTCTCGGGCCTTGACCTTAGCACAGGTCAAGCACTTGCTAACATAGGTGGCGATATCAGCTTTCATATTGGGCCACCAATATAGCTTCTTTACGTCTTGATACATTTTCTCAGAACCTGGATGGATAGAATACTTCGATTTGTGGGACTCGTGCATGATCACAGTCCGCAAATTGCACCAATATCAGTAACCAATCTGCCTTTAAGGCATAGGATTCATCCGTTGAGGTTTAACTTTTCCGTTCTAGTCCTCTGAATTTAGCATTTTCAATCAGCATACCTCCAACATCCTCATTCTTGATGTTCTCTGGTTTCCGTGCTTCAGTCTGAGCATTCAAGATTTGCTTAGGAAGATCCAAGCTAATAGTCATGACTAAAGCTCGAACTCTTAACGGTGGTTCCCGTTCTTTCCTGCTCAAAGCATCAGCAACGACATTTGCCTTCCCTGGGTGATAACGAATATCGCAATCGTAATCACTAAGCAACTCTAACCATCGGCGTTGTCTCATGTTCAATTCCTTCTGATTAAGAATATGCTGTAAACTCTTATGATCAGTGAACACCGTACACTTGGTACCATACAAATAGTGCCTCCAAATCTTCAGAGCGAACACTACTGCTCTAAGTTCCAGATCATGAGTAGTATAGTTCTTCTCGTGGATCTTTAACTGGTGTGATGCATAAGAAATAACCTTTTCCCTTTCCATCAACACATCGCCCAAACCCTTGATCGAAGCATCGCAGTATACGATAGAATCTTCACTTCCTTCGGGTAAAGCCAGAATTGGTGCACTACATAACTTCTGATTCAATAACTAGAATGCTGCTTCTTGTTTGTCACCCCACTCAAACTTGACCTTCTTTTGAGTGAGCTTGGTAATTGGTTTGGCGATCTTTGAAAACCCTTTAATGAATCGTCGATAATACCCAGCAAGACCTAAAAACTGACGAATCTCCGTTGGTGTCTTAGGAGACGCCCAATTTTTAACAGATTCGATCTTGGCTGGATCTACATGAATGCCTTTATTATCAATCACGTGACCGAGGAACTGTACTTTGGGGATCCAAAATTCACATTTGGAAAATTTTGCATACAACTCCTCTTTCTTCAACAACTCCAATATTATCTTCAGATGCTCTTCGTGCTCTTGCTTGTTCTTGGAATAGATCAAAATATCGTCAATAAAGACAATTACGAATTTGTCCAGATAAGGTTTGCACACTCGGTTCATGAGGTCCATAAACACAGCAGGTGCGTTGGTCAAACCAAACGGCATAACTTGGAATTCATAATGTCCATATCGAGTTCTGAAGGCAGTCTTCGAGATGTCTTCTTCTCGAACCCTCAATTGGTGATAACCTGACCTTAGGTCGATCTTCGAGTAGACACTCGACCCTTGAAGTTGATCGAATAAGTCATCAATTCTTGGTAGCGGATAACGGTTCTTCACCGTTAGTTTGTTTAGTTCCCGATAATCTATGCACATCCGTAACGATCCATCTTTCTTCTTGACGAATAGAACTGGAGCTCCCCATGGTGACGAACTAGGTCTTATAAAGCCTTTGTCGGAAAGCTCTTGTAGTTGATCCGCCAATTCTTTCATTTCTGATGGGGCCAATCGATAAGGTGCCCGTGCTACAGGTGCAGCACCAGGTACTAGATCGATGTGAAATTCCACTTGTCTGGTATGTGGAAGACCTGGCAAGTCCTCGGGAAATACTTCGGGAAAATTTTTGACGATCGGTACATCTTGCAGTTGCTTCTTCTTTGACTTGTCTCCAGTCTCCTTGATGGTAATATGTGCCAAAAAGACGTGACATCCTTGTAGCAGATACTTCTAGGGCGCTTGATGTGAGAGATGATGTTTAATCGAGTCCCGCGTTTATTTCTACTTCCGTCTCATGAAAAATTAAGATTTCGCTCCTAAGGGACATTTGAACCGATTCTTATCACACGTCAATAAAACGGCTTGTTATTCGTCACTAGTCCCATGCAATTATGACGTCATAAGTACCCATTTCTACAGCATCTAGGTCTGATATGTGAAATGGATGGTTCAGAAAATTTTAAATGCAAATCCCAGTAACCGTACTTTACCCAAATATTCTACCAACTGCTATTCAACATTATAAACATTGATTAGTAGTGGGCCGGGTTATATTTAATTCAAAGGTACTAAATTGAGTAGACACAAAACTTCTATCCGTACGGGTATCAAACTAAAATGGATGCACCAACGGTTATTTTGGAGAAACGTACCGTCTCACGTTGTTGTTTGGGTTTTGGACTGCCACTCCATACCATCTCTGCATAAGCCCTGGCTACCACGTACAATTTCCCTTGATGTTGTTCTTACACTGGGGGCAGTCTTCTGAGTGGCCTGGTGCACCCACACTCAAATGCAAAACGATGGCACATTGGTATTGACCCTTGGGCTCTCGGGTTGTTGTATGTTGTTATGGTTGTGTTCGTTATTGTTGTTGCGGTTGTGCCTCTGTTATTGTTATTGCGGTTGTTGTTGATTGTATTTGCAGTTGCAGTCGGTCTACAGTCCTTGGCCAGGTGGGCAGCTTCTTGCAGTTAGTGCATGTGTTATACAAGAACCGTAATTGTTGAAGTTTCATTGGGACATAGAGGATTAGTTTTCCCTTCATACGATTTCTTGTCACCGTCTCCCGACCAGGAATCTAAGCCCTTATTCGCCTCGTGTTTGCTCTTTGTTGGTTGATGGTTTAGGTTATTCCCCCCCCCCTCGCGGAGTTTCTTAAATTCTCTTGTTTTCTGCTGTTTTCAGCAAAAGTGATATTTCTCTATCAATCAAATCAGTCGCCATCTCAATAGGCTCCTCGCATGGTCTTTTGGCTTCGCATGCACAACACTGAGTAAAATCACGGTCCGCGGAACTCTACGGTCATACCTTTTAATTTTGTCAGTCTTTTCAGGGAAACATCCTGTACTCAGCATTGCTAGTTCCTGGAACGTTGGTTGTAGGTCCCACATCGGTTGCCTTTTACTTTTATGTTCCACTATTTGCCTTAATCTTCTTGAATTTTATTCCCCTTGGACAATATTTAGTTGTCATTTCTTTTTCAAGTCAGACCTCGATCATTGTCATATGCAACCTCATTAGTCAATGTCCTAGATTGTGAGTTCTCACCATGTTAGAGCGTTCCCATAAGAGTACACGTAGCAAACTTCACTTGATTCTCCCGGTTGCAGTTACTTATGCAAACAACGGTTTCCATCTCTCAAAACCATTGGGTCAAGTCCGACCCCCATCCTTCTGTGACCTAAAGAATAAGGGTTGACATTTCATGAAGTCCTGATAAGTGCACTCCCGAACGGTGCGTTTATTCCTTCTTGCACCTATTCCAAGGTATGGCTATCATCGCCATTTCGGGTCGTAGCACGTGCTGCCAAAACAGCAGTGACACCCTCGTCGATCATGGCCTGCAGTTGGGCACTGGTGACCGAAGTGGTGGTAGTAGGGTCTGTGACTGGTGGGGGAGTTGCGGTGACTGGCCTTGACCTCGTGGTTCTCTTTGGTGCCATTTTCTAATCACAAGGAAACATAATACCCGTTAGATTTCAAAAATCTTAACCATAACTCGACGTATACATAATAAATAAAACGAGATCACAACACATGGTGAAATACACAACAGTATTGAAATTAACAAATCGACATTCATTCACAATAAATTCGATTTCATATAAAACATAATCCATCCTTTCCATATATAACTTGGGAAAATAATACATGGTTGGTTTAAATACAAACGATCACAACACTTAGGTTACAAGACAAAATAACCTAAAGCCATACTAGCCGAGATATACTCGTAATACTTAGTAGGCTGTACAAAGTAGCCGATATATGAACAAAAAGATCTAAACAGAGTAGCTAGACAAAACAAAAGATCTATACAGTCTGCTAGCTGGGAATAACCCATAATACTTAACAGACTGTACAGTAGCTACAATCATAACCCAGTCTAAGAACTGCTACTGGCCTCCTCTGGTAGCTCTGGCTCTGCAGGATCCTTAGCAGGTCCCTGCTGTCTCTGAAGCTCGATCATCTGAGTCTTGAGGCTCTTCACTATCTTTAGTGTCTCCACTAACTGTCTCTGTCTCCGATAGTCTGCTTTCAGCAGATCTGTAATCACCGCCTGTCTCCTACGGTCTGCTGCCTGCAACTCAGTGATCTCGGACTGCTGAGCCATGACCGTAGTCCGAAGTGATATGCCCTCGGAATGTGTCTGATTGCAAGCATCCATCGACTGTGCCCAAGCGGCACGAGATAATCTGGCCTCCTCATCCATCAGAAGGGCAGTGCGTCTATGGAATGGCCTATCCCTGTACAACATGTTGACTCGGGCTCTAAGTAGAGCTCGGTCATACCGTGCATCATCCAGCTGAGAATATATGATCTCATCCTCCTGGTCAACAGTAGTAGCCAACTCAATAACTCTCTGATTGACCCCCTCTAGGGTGGTCGGTGCAATCTCCTGGATGGCTCCTACAAGGTCATCCCATGTATCCGTAATACCATAGCCTAACTCTCTAGACGTCTGGCGTCCTGGAGCGGCATCTAACATATCAGCAAATCCATAAAGGTCTGCCCTAGCTGTGGTGCAAACTCACTTGATTCTCCATGGTGCAGTTACTTATCGAAACAACGTTTTCCCATCTCGTCGAAACTCACTGGGTCCAAGTCGATCGCAATGTCCTTCTGTACCCTGAAGAATAAGGTGTTGACATTTCATAAGTCCTGATAAAATTGCCACTCCCGAAGATGCTTCATTCCTTCTTGCACCAGTTCCACGAGGTATGGCTATCATCGCCATTATTCGGGACGTAGCACTGTGCTGCCAAAACACGTGCCATCCTCGTTAATCTTAGGTCTGCAGTTGGGCACTGGTGACCGAAGTGGTGGTAGTAGGGTCTGTGACTGGTGGGGGAGTTGCGGTGACTGGCCTTGACCTCGTGGTTCTCTTTGGTGCCATTTTTCTAATTATAAGGAAACATAATACCCGTTAGATTTCAAAAATCTTAACCATAACCCGACGTATATATAATAAATAAAACAAGTTCACAACACATGGTGAAATACACAACAGTATTAAAATTAACAAATCGACATTCATTCACACTAAATTCGATTTCTTATAAAACAATAATCCATCCTTTCATATATAACTGAAAAGTAATACAATGGTTTGGTTAAATACAAACGATCCACAACACTTAGGTTTACAAAACAAAATAATCATAAACCATACTACACTAGCCGAGATATACCGTATACTTAGTTGGCTTACAAAGTAGCTGATATATGAACAAAAAGATCTTATCCATGCAAGGGGTATATATCGTAACTTTCTGAAACTTATAACTAAAGGGGCTGAAAATGTCATTTTATCAAAGTTATAACTATAAGGGTCTATTATGTCACTTTCCAAAGTACAAGGTTTACTTGGTATATCTTTTAAACTTGAAGGACCAAACTCGTAAAAGTGCAAACCCCAAGGGTATATTTTGCCACTTTTCAAACTCAAGGGTCTAAAATGTAACATTTTGAAAAAGTATAAAATCATGTTTAAAACCTTACAAGACATAACTTTAATTAACGCTTCTCGTGCTTAACATTTCCAGATATGGATTAAAACGCTTAAAACCGATTATATCATATCACAATACTAGGGAGCTTCATATTAAGGAGTTTCATCTTGGTATTACGTTCTGACTGAGTTGTTGGGTTTACGATTTAAAGTGCCCTAGCTCCTCAAACGTTTACTGAATGACTTCTGAATTATGATGGCCCGAACGGTGATACAATAATTCCAAACTCTTCAATCAAACTCATAACTCTTAAAACTAAAGTTCTAGAGTACAATCTTCCTAAGACACAACATATTTACTCAGGTTCCGTGACATGACTGTTTACTATCATTTGCTATATCAACCTTCCCTGTTAAGATTGTGATAAGGTCGTGACCTTCATTTCAGAATATTTATTACATCTACCTATCAGGTGAGTTCATAGCCTCGCTTTTTAATCTTTTGAATGTTTTATAAACCCGCGAGGGGGATACATGCTTGTTACAAACTCTTTTATATACTCGTTTATCCTATAACAATGTGATTACTTTTCAAAGACTTAATGAGTTCATAATCTTAAATGCTTTATAAACCTGTGATATCTACTGTAAACCATGAATGCAACTGTTCTTTAAACTATATGCTACCCTGATATATTATTTCTTAAATACATGAAAGTATCTCTTACGGTAATAACTCATAATATCTCTTTGGGTAGTATCTCCCAATATCTTTTTGGGTAATATCTCCCATTATCTCTTTGGATAGTAGATCGAAGTATCCCTTAGGGTAGTGACTCCCAATATATCTCCTGGTAAAGGTTCCCGGTTCTATTGAGTTTAAATATGTGATTCATAAGCTTAGGGCAATAATACTGTTTTCTATAATAATTATACTCATTGCAGTTATTACCACTTATGGGTGTATAACAACATAATTTCAACCATTTTATTATAAACCTATGAATTTCACTCAACCTTTGTGTTGACTTTTTAGCATGTTTATCTCAGGTTATTGAGCAATATACGGCACGGAGTGGCATGGACTCGAAGATGGCTAAACTTGTTATCATTCACATTGTATGTAACTAGATTTTGGGACCTGCCTTTGTAAAACTCTGATTTGAAATGAATGATAACGTATTTTTTTTGAACAAACGTCTCTTTTGGGTCGTTTTCTATGATTATGATTGTTGTTTCCATGAAGTAATACCCCAGATTAGCTTCCGCTGCTATCTGGCTCCTCCGGGCCAGGCACGTAGTCTGGTGATGGTGGTCCCTCAGGGCCAGGTATGTAGTCCGGCGATGGTGGAACCTCAGGCATAATGGGTGGTCCATCGACTCCTGGTGAACCGATGTCTGAATCGTCCTCAGATACTGATGTGTATGTAACCGTAGAGTGCTCAGAATCTGACATGATAGTATCTGAAATCAAAATTAGCTTATATAAGTATATTAATATAAGACTATTATCCTTATATACGTAATATATTATAAACACGTATATCAATTTTGCATGTATATAGCCTAACCGACTAATGCAACAATTTGTATATGAATACCCCGTAAAAACCCTTTTGTATGTATGCAATGTTTGAAAACGGTTATAGTCCAGCAAAAACATTTTGACCTGGTTCTCTATAACCTTGGCTCTTGATACCAATCTGTAACACCCCCAAAATGGGTCGCAGCGGAATAAGGATCCGGGGCATGTTACTTCAAGATCAACAGCACAAGATATATATAAGAACGACACAAAAGTCGTTTAGATTGATACATTGGATTTAAATAAAAGACATATTACAAAAGCTTATAGCTTTACTTGTTCTTTGTTTATTATTACAAAAGATAACATAGATTTCCCCAAAACATGATGCACATAAATCTTTAACAGTGCTATCCAAAACATAATCCAATGCATCCCTTGGCATCTCGTGCCTAATGACCTCCTGAAAACATTGCTTAAAACGTCAACAAAATTGTTGGTGAATTCATAGGTTTATGTATTTAAATTATGCAGGACCGCAAGACTTTCCCGTGATGTTACAACAGATGCCAACAATCACAAAACCAGATTACTGTTGCACTAAGCTCATGACACCGAAGCTCAACCTATATTTGCTATTTTAGCAGTTATTTGCCCGTACAGATGTTGTAACCCGCAACATCCAAGTCCGACATGGTCAACGTTCGTTCCCAGTGATAGCTAATCACCCAAACGGGGAGGTTAATCCCAATAGATCTATTTATATCATTCGCGCTCACATAATGCAATTAACAACTACATCATGCAATTGACAGTTCATGAAAATGGGCTCAGGAGGGTTATCGCTACTTAGGCAAACACATAATCAATATATTTAAAACACTTGCGTCCAATTTATAAAACAAAGCATGTTCTCACCCCAAATAATAGTAAATCAGTAAAACTGTAAAAAGTGGGGCTATGAACTCACCTTGAGTACAGATAGTCCAAATAATCACAGATAAAACGTCACGCAAGACGATAAATGCAACCTATTTAAATTAAGGCCGTATAAGTACTGAGTACTTTAATTAATAACATTGACCAAACTTTAGCGGCTCCCTCGAGTGAGTATGAACATCATTAGTAATACCATCGTCGAGCAAATCTCTAAATCTGTTAAAGATTTAGGTAATTCATTTTGAAACTATTAATATGAGCGTGGGGATTTTCCCTCTCATAACCGTGAAACGGGCTAGCTTGAACTAGTTGTAACAAATTCGTTTTAATCTCAAAATGATCCGCATTAATTTCCGGTAAAACGATAGCTTCTCCATACCCTTTCCGTGGTGAACGGGTAGCTCTTCCATTGTACTTTCCTCCATTGTGCAACTCAAACGCCAGTACGAAGCTCGGGTTCGACTATGTTTGGAGCACGTCCTCTATTTCGACGTCTCGAATGGTTACGTTCGAATTATTTGGAAAATTGGAATTTCTAGTACGCATGCACTAAGCAAACAAATGAAGAGAAATATATATATACACAAAAATATTTTTGTTTTACCGAATAATCAACAAACTTAGGGTAACTCCCTTAAGTAAAATTTGCAAACGGGGGACGTAGTGGGAGCGAATCGCCTCCACCCACCCCTTAAAAACGTTTGTCCCTCTGTTGTAGTTTCTGTGAACGAACCCTCCTAATAGCTTATTTCACAAAAGAGGTGCGCCTTTTTCGTAAGTGACACAAGACGATAAATTTTTGAATCTTAAGTTCGGGAACTTATTGATGGAATATTCACAAATTCTCTAGTAAGAGAATGAAATTGATGTGTATTTTAGTAATTAAGAGAAACAATAAAAATCGAAAAATCCAGAAGAGCAAATATTTTTGTCTTTTTGTATTTATTTAACTTCTACATATACTAAAAAGAAAAGAAAAAATAATTTTTTTTCCTTTTCTTTTAAATATTTTTTAGTATTTTTGATTTTTTTTTCAAAAGCGTAACTTTCGAAGACGAAAGGTTCTTCAAACCACGATCGACAAATGCAACCGAAGGAATCTTAAACACAAATCCCCGGCAACGGCGCCAAAAACTAGATGTTCAATAAAGTTATATATACGTAATAATATCCAAAGTATAGAAAATTCCAAAACTACCCTTGAGGACAAAGGTAGTATGAAAAATCTTACAAAAATACTACACGTTTAACCTGGTAAAGTATTACCGTGTTCTTTTCCAAAGACTTATTGACATGACTACTTTTGTTGCTGGTGGAATGTTGTAAAATGAAGGAGGCGATTCAAAGTATGGGTATAATTTATTACAGTTCATTGCCCTAACACATATGATTGAGCATTGTCCAGTTTATTTTATCTTAGCGTATGTAAATACACATGGGTTTTCAGAATCATAATTAGGTGGGGAGTCCATGTTGATGTTAATAGCTAATATTGGGGCCGAGAAGTTTTTGTAAGGATTAACAGTCACTCCGAACTATGCCCTGTTGGACTTAGTCGCAATTAGTTTGCGAATAATTAAAAGCTTAATGGTTAAATTTTTAATGTTGACTATAATTTTTGGCTGATTGGTTGATCTAAGGTTTTGAACACCAGCTTATTATGGTGCTGTCATTTGGTTATATAATTATTCTAAGTTAAGCTCAATGTTTAGTTATATTGTCTTTTTGTTATTTTGAACCGATTCAAGTTTGTTTGTTGGCTTGATACTGGGAATCTTGGATAGTATAGTTAGGGGTGAGCAAAACGGACCGCGGACCGGAACAAAACGAGAAACCGGACTGATCGGACCGGACCTATTTCGGTTCGGTCCTCGGTCCGTCATTTTCTTTATTTTTGGTCCACGGTCCGGTCCAGTCCGGTCTTACGAAAAAACCGGCATTTATGTTTTATCGGAGACCGAATCGGACCTGACCGGACTATTTCGGTTCGAGGTTTTGGCCAAAGTCGGTTTCGGTCCGGTCCGGTTTTCGGACCGTGACCCCTAAGTATACTTATTCTTAGTTGAGCTAATATTATTTTTAGTTTTGCTAATGACAGCCCTAAGGGCTAGTTAAGAAGTAAATCTTTATTAAATGATTACAAAAATGATCATGATTAATTATATTATGTATATATGTTAGCCTCAAAATATTAAGTCGAACATGGAATCTCGGTCTTTATTTATTAGTCGTTGTAATTGGCTAGAAAGGGAGTCGGGCTCGTGATTTAATCTAATATTATATACGTTGCGGGCTAAAGCCCAAAACCCGAGCCGACCCATCAACACTACACCTAGGCGTCACCCTAGGTTAGTGAGAAACTATAAATACCCCTCTCCATCCCATGGAGAGGATGTTGGTCTCATTTGTATTTTTCACAAGGTAATCAACCATCTCATTTTTCTCTCTCTAAAATTATTCCATTCTTTATTTATTTTCTTATGGTTTCTTATCATTGATTCATACCTATTTGTATGGAAGTGAATAGATATTTTAAGGGTACCGACATTTGGTATCAAGAGCAAAGGGGATACCGAGTTGTGTTCGTGTGGTTTATTTAAAAAAAATTTCGGTTCGAATATTCTATAAAACTTACAAAAGTGAGTTTTGATCTTCCTAACTATCTTGTTTAAAGTCTAGGAGGTATTAATATTTCATTTTTGTTGTTTTATAAAATTCGGTTCGTTTTTATTGTTAAAAATTTGTACCGAGTTTGAAAACAAATTCTACCGAAAAAAATAGTATCGTCCCAGTTTGTTAAGAAAAAGGACAAATCGATTTTTTAAGGAAATAATCCGGTTAGTTTTTTTGTTTTGTTGGTTTGTTTGGTGACGCACTGTTTGAGAAAAAAAGTATACCGAGTTCTACTACTACCGAGTTGATATAAGTATAAAAAACATCAGTTCATCTCGATAATACGCATAGAATTGTAATATGTTGCACCAATAGTAAACAATATTTTTTTGGTTTTATCGAAAAGTGTGTTCTAGGATTTCATTTCATTCTCGGTATTAGCATAAAATTTGTAATAGATACACAAACTCTCGGTTCTATCGAGTTTTGTGTTAGGAAAGGTATTATCGAATTATTGTAATAGGACATTTGTTAGATAATTCTCGTTTGTATTTTCATTGATTTTGATGGATAATTGTCTTCAAGTTCCTAACGAGAAATAGGTCCGAACAAATTCTAACCGATTTTGCTTTGTCCAAGAAACCGGTACGAGTTGATCTATCCATATCTTACAACTATTTTTACTGATTTAATTTTACCCGAAGTTGTTTGCCGGATTTGATTTTACCTGATTTGATTTACCAGAGTTTGTCAACCGTGGTTATACCGAATTTGCTTTACCACTTTGTTACCCGAATTTTTTACCAACTGAGATTTTGGTACCGACAGATTTGTTTAATCAAATTGTAGAAAATGAACCCTACTATCAAAGACAAAACCACACTAACTTTATCATCTTAAGATCCTACAAATCATTTTCACTTCATAATTCAACAATCATTCCCTCATGACAACTCCAATCACAACTTCCACAACCGACAGTCAAATGCATAACAACATAATGGCAGCTGGTTCAAGGGATCGTCCACCAATGCTTGAACAGGACTGAATATGCACAATGGCGAACACTGTTTCACACGATACATTGATACAATACCAAATGGTGATGCCTTACGGAAGTGCATTCTCAAAGTTCATACACTCCCAGACGTTTGTCACAACAAAATCAGTTGTTCTCAACCAGAGGATTCTCCAGCAGTTCCTGTCAAACAAACATCGAGACAACTAAGAAAGACTCCTGAAAAACAGAGCTCATTTTGAATCAGAAAAAGAAGAGCGATTTCTTGATATTTACTTCGGAATTGGAGAATGAAAAATACACAATGTTAATGCATTCAGACACTCAAGAAATGGGGAAGCCAATCGAAAGGCTACAACAAGGTGAATCACGTCAATATCATGAAAGTCAAGATCAAACTATTTTTGGGAGTTTTTTTTTTTTTTTTTTTTTTTGTTTTTTTGTTTTTTTTTTGTTTTTTTTTTTTTTTTTTTTTTTTTTTTTTTTTTTTTTATTTTTTTTTTTTTATTTTTTTTTTTTTTTTTTTTTTTTTTTTTTTTTTAATTTTTTTTTTTTTTTTTTTTTTTTTTTTTTTTTTTTTTTTTTTTTTTTTTTTTTTTTTTTTTTTTTTTTTTTAGATTTTTTTTTTTTTTTTTTTTTTTTTTTTTTTTTTTTTTTTTTTTTTTTTTTTTTATTTTTTTTTTGGTCAATTCAACCTCTCACGATGGAGAAACAATTGAGTCTTATACTACACAAGATTCTACAAAATGATGAATGAAATGATCAGAAATAATTTACAGTTGCTTACGATGCAAGTCAAAGTTAATTCTTCAACAACTTTCAACCAAATGGTCAAATTTTTAAACAATTGACAAGCAACAACACAATTGGATGAAGTTTCATACCATAAGCTCTTGAACATCTGAAAACAATACCAAAGGAAGTTAAGAACTCCGTGCTGAAAAGAAACGGCCAAGAATGGCTAACACCCATATTTTTTTTTAGCACTTGTTCGTCAACTGCTCAAACACATTCAAGACCCATTACCAAACATCTAAACCTCACAAATCATATATCACCACATCAAAGCTTCACTTCCCACCAGAATCTCATGCAACTACAAGATACAAAGGCAAAGAGATAGCCAAACCAATCACACCACCATCTGAGTCAGCTTCTGAAGAAGACAGTGATTCAGAGGTTCGATTATCTGATGATTCAGAACATAAAGCGGTGGCTTTGGTCAACGATGATATCACTATGGTCAAAGGGTCTCCTTTGACTTCTAAAGATGTTCTAAATTGCCCTTTGACTGCAATCTTCTTCTCTGCGGCAACCGATACTGAGGTCGCAGCCCATTGATGATGATATGCTATCTTAAGGGACCCCACAATATCAAAAACTCATACCGAGCTATCTGACTCAAGGGCACAGGTTAACAAGAATGCAACTCAACCCCTGGTTTTAGTTTGACTTCTTTTGGTGCATCATGCGTATGTTGGTCTTATTTAGGCCTCTTTTAAGTGTTTTGAACTGATCTGTTAAGTTATTGACATGACTACTTTTGTTGCTGGTGGAATGTTGTAAAATGAAGAGGCGAGTTCAAAGTATGGGTATAATGTATTACATTTCATTGCCCTAAACACATCTACATATATTGAGCATATGTCCAGTTTATTTTTATCTTATCGTATGTAAATACACAGGGTTTTCAGAAATCATAATTGTGGGAGTCCATGTTATGTTAATAGCTAATATAGGGGCCGAGACGTTTTTTGTAAGGATGAACATCACTCCGACCTATGCCTGTTGGACTTAGTTCGCAATCAGTTTGCGAATAATTAAAAGCTTAATGGTTAAAAGTTTTAATCGTTGAACTAGTTAATTTTGGCAGATTGGTTGAATTCTAAGTTTGAACACCAGCTGATATGGTGCGTCATTTGTTATGATAATTATTCTAAAGTCAACTCATTGTTTAGTTATAGATATTGTCTTTTTGTTATTTTAACCGATGCAAGTTTGTTTGTTGCTTGATACGGGAATCTTGATATAATAGTTAGGGGTGAGCAAAAACTGACCGCGGGACCGAAACAAACCGAGAAAACCGGCACCTGAACCGACCGACCGGACCGGACCGAAACCGAACCTGTTTCGGTTTCGTTCTCGGTCCGTACATTTGTTCCTTATTTTGGTCCTCGGTCCGGTCCAGTCCGGTCTTACGAAAAAACCGGCATTTATGTCTTATCGGACCGGACCGAAGACCGAATCGGACCTGACCAGACTATTTCGGTTCGTGGTTTTGGCCAAAGTCGGTTTTGGTCCGGTCCGGTTCGGTTTTGGTCGGTCCGGTCCGGTTTTTGGACCGTGACCCCTAAGTATACTTATTCTTAGTTGAGCTAATATTATTTTTAGTTTTGCTAATGACAGCCCTAAGGGCTGTTAAAGAAGTAAATCCTTTATAAATGATTACAAAAAATGATCATGATTTAATTATACTATGTATATAGTTTATGCCCTCAAAATATTAAGTCGAACAAGGAATCTCGGTCTTTATTTATTAGTCGTTGTAATTGGCTAGAAAGGGAGTCGGGCTCGTGATTTAATCTAATATTGTATACGTTGCGGGCTAAAGCCCAAAACCCGAGCCGACCCATCAACACTACACGTAGGCGTCACCCTAGGTTAGTGAGAAACTATAAATACCCCTCTCCATCCCATGGAGAGGGTGTTGGTCTTATTTGTATTTTTCATAAGGTAATCAACCATCTCATTTTTCTCTCTACTTTCTCTCTCTAGTTTCTCTCTTTAAAATTCTTTCATTCTTCTATCTCTTTTCTTATGGTTTCTTATCATTGATTCATACCTATTTGTATGGAAGTGAAATGATATTTTAAGGGTACTGACAATATACTATATTATAAAGCATTTAAGACATTTTATTTTTAGAAAGACTTAAAAATTTTGAATTTTAAACTTACTTATTATAGAAATAGAAGGATATGCAATCTTCACTATCTATTTTATTTTAGGAAATCACATTTTAAAATGACATGTGTCACTTTTTAAATAAAAACCACCTTTATTTTTTAAATAAAAATATTTTTTAATCTATTTATTTTTTTATTATTTACTTTCATCATATTTTCTAAAATTTTGTGCTCTTAAATTCAACATTTATTTTGATATAGTTATATTAATTCTTAGTTTTTTTCATTTTTAATGCCCTTAAAATCGCTGCTTTGCGCGGATATCATGCTAGTTTTGTATAACTTATTCAAAATTTAACAACTAGAGTTTTATTAATTATATTTTTTTGTAAATTTAACACGTAAATTTTTATGTTCTTTTTCGCTATCAAATTTATCAAAATTTGATCAATTTTGACGTTCAATTAGCCAATGAAAATGCTCAATTTCTTCAACCTGGCAAAATCAAGCTCTCCCATTATTTCAGTGAGAACTCTTTAAAAATTTGATTGACCATTTTATATTTCTCTTATTATATAAGTGATGTTACTTCACTATACTATTTTCAAGCTTATTTATGTAACATGATAAAATAAAGTGGGTGGTGTGTGTAACAAATGTGAGAGAAAAGCGAAATTTATGAGTTGTTGGTTAACGTGATACTAGAAAAATTATGTGCAAACAATAGGGTCTTTGTTAGAAAATTAAGAGCTTGGAATAAAGATATGCTGATTTGAATTGTGAGATGAAAACATTAAAATTGTTAAAAGTCTATCGATAAATGAATTTAAGAAATAAGTAGTATCACTAGTTTTGTTGTAACAATTTTTTTTTTGTAAAAAGTGATTATCATTCGGAGTCATCAATGATCGGAATATATATCAACTGATTTCGAGAGACGAGCTTTCAATCAGAAGCCGCAAGCAAGCAATATTGGTTGAAGACACACGTCAAGGTCAAGGGTGTGATCCCTATTCTCAAACCTTAATTTTTCAAAACCCTAATTTCTTAATCATTATTTTTCATAAACCTTAATTTCTTAATCATTATTTTTTGTCGTTATCTGATCCCTATTCTCAAACCCTAATTTTTAAACCTTTTCTCAAACCTTAATTTTTCAAAACCTTTTTTCAATTTTCAATGGGAACCTTTCGCTCTAAGGAGACGATTTCAAACAGATCTCTAACTTCGGATTATTCACACTAACTTCCATGATCAATTCTCTCTAAAGATACTGTGGATCACCTTAACTTCACGCAATATGGTATGTCGTCGATTGCGTTTTATCCCTAATCGAAAAACGAAAGCTGGTAAAAGATTTGGTTTTTGTTCTTTCATTAAAATCTTGAACTGGAAACGTTTGGTTAATAATTTAATGTACGGTTGGGTCGGATACGTCATAAAATTCCACGCTTAACCTTGCTAGGTTTCAGAAGGCCGCCTAATAGTACAAAAAACAATAATCAAGCCAAAATTGGGGAAAGCAGGCCAAATGGGACCTTTAATTCATACACTCATGTGGTTAAAGGTTCTCAATCACATAATCTAGACTCGGAAAACTTCCACAATGAAGGCTTGCGATTCCATGCCTGAAACCAACAAAACTTCATTGTGTTTGATTGGTAAGGTAAAAAACTTTGAGTCCTTATCTAACTTGAGGTGGTCTTGTAATGAAGGATTCGACAACATTGATCTCAAATTATGGGTGGAATACTGGGTAATGATAAAGTTTCATTGGAGGAGGCAAAAAAGACTTTTCAATCTAATGTGGGTATTGGTACTTGGTTCGCAAAGATTCAACAAGCATCAACTGACTTCTTTGTTGAAGGGAGGGTTGCATGGGTAGATATAGAAGGCGTTCCTTTAAAAATGTGGTCTGATAATACATAAACGCATTGCTTGTAAGTGGGGTACCTTAATTCATGCTGATTCTCATGAGGACGGGAATTTCTACACAAAAAGAACTGCATGCAATACGAATAATTACATACAAATATACTTGTAGTCTTTAAATATTTATCAAGGTAAAATTGTTTTGGGTTCGAGCTAAAGAGGTTCCTGGCTGGGAACCTGATTTTATGGAGGATAACGATGACGACTCGGACAACGATGATGATTTGATTAATGACTTAAAAAAAGATGAAGAATTGGAAGGTGATAGTGATACGGAACAGTCCAGACACAATTTTTGATGATGCCTCCAAACCACATTAATGGCCGAAATGCTATCTGTAGAAAAACAAAAGACGCATATCAGAAGACCTTACAACATATACAAACTTTCATCAACCAGAAATAAGGAGAACAACCACAAAGAATTCAATTTGGAAGACAGTTTGAAATACCCCCAGGTTTTACACCTATAAATGATAATGTCAATCAGAAAGGCAATCAAACAAGTTTACAGGCGAGCGTTTAAACAATATTCAAGAGGAAGTTCTGAAAGATAATTCAACGAAGAACAGCGAAGGTCCACATGTTCTGGACATTTAAAAAAAATCTAATATTTCACTTATAGGTGGATCTATATTACAAGTGATGGAGGAAATGGTTAAGGTGGGACATACTATGGGCTATAACATGGAGGGATGCATTAAAAACATAGAAGAGATCATCAAATCCCAAGGAGTGAACGATGTCAATCGATGAACTTTATGTCTCTTAACATCCAAGGCCTTGCCCAAAAGGCCAAAAAAGATTGGGTTAAGGAGTTATGCGTGACTAACAAGGTTAATTTTTTAACTTTACAGGAAACAAAAATGGAGAGCATTGATCTCTTTAGTATCAAGAGATGTTGGGGAAATCTTGCTTTTGATTATGCTCACAGTGCTTCCGTTGGTAACTCGGGTGGGATTTTATGTGTTTAGGATCCTAAATCTTTTAGCAAACTTAATGCTACTATCTCAGACTATTTTGTCATGGTAAGAGGTGATTGGATTCCTAACGGTACTAAAAGTTTTCGTTTTGGGTTTTTGGGAGGTCTTCTCATTATTTTTCGAAATATCCCGCTCCAGATCTTAGTGAAAAGAAGAATTGTTGTGGATTACTTGTTCATGTGATAGCTCAGTGGTCAGGTGAGGTTTGTTTATATAAGGGGGACTTTAATGAAGTCCAGAAAAAAGATGAAAGATTTGGTTCGGTTTTTAATGTGCATGGAGCCAATGCGTTTAAATTGTTCATTTCTAATGCGGGCTTAGAAGAAGTGCCTTTAGGAGGATGTTCTTATACCTGGTGTCATAAATCTGCTTCCAAGATGAGCAAACTTGGCCGTTTTCTTATCTCCGAAAGTCTTATGAAATTCACATAGTCCAAATATAACAGCTATCACATTGTAACTACTTCTTATTGATTAGCAGACTGTGTATTGTATGGCCCAAAAGCCGGTGCCTCCATGATTAGGCCCATGTGTATTATAATATCATTGTATTGTACTAATTGATACATCAATCAATAAACACGATTTATACAATGGTAACACCCCTTAACCAGCCGATCCAAACCCTAAAATACAAAACAAACCCTAATCCCTCCACAACGACTTAACAGTCGCCTTACAACCTTCAGCCCACATCCGTTCGATTTAACAGTCGATAATCAATCTATAAAGACAAACATCGAACACACCACCCACCCCTCTACCCCTCACCTTGGTTGAAAAACTTTATGCGGTTCATAACATCAACAGTCTCATTCCTGAGAAGCTGGATCTCGCTGAATCAAACTACTCCACATGGAGTTATTTTTTTAAAGGCCATTGTAGCAACTTCGGTGTCCTAAAGCACAAACGAGAATCCTGTCAACCGAGGCCTCGACGTCGACTCCACCAACGGACGAATGGATCACGGCTGATTCCATCGTCAAATCTTGATCTTTCTCACCAAACCTGTTATCTCTTCGAACCCTTCAAAGCAGGTTGATTAAAGCAAATCTCCTAACACGGCTAAAAGCCCGCTTGGGAACCCCATGAAAACATTTTCCAAGACAGAACAAACGCAAATAACCCGCACCAATCTCCTATAAAAGGAGAATTACGGGTCATTCAAATAGGAGACCAAACTGCTGATCTGAATACTTTTTCAAAGATCGAGTCCTATCCTCACCCTTCTTACTGATTAGGTTCGAATATGTCTGATGACGATGTAGGCCACATATGCCATCAACGCTTAAGTTACAAATATGGGAGTCTCAGCTCCAAATCATAGCACACAAGGATCCTTTCCCTGACTTGGCTACTGTTCGATCGATGGTGGCAACGGAGGAGCTGAGGCTTCGTTCTCGGTCTTCTGTACTCCCTACTGGCACTACTTCAAGTGCTATTGGTTGAAGCATCAAGTCATAATCAAACGTAATGGACAATCGTGAACGGACAACATACCACAACACATGAGGGTGTTGTCGTAATTTTGGACGTGGCTTTTGTCGTTGGGGCGATGCTTGTCGTTTCCTTCATGACTCCTCTCGTTCCTCAGGTAATCTCGCCGATCCAGACAGTAATAATTCTACAACTCATCGCAACCACTATCAGGGGACTTTACCTATGCATGTTGGATCTCAATCTGGTGGGTTGAATGTATCACAACAACAACAGCTTCTACAACTCTTAGAAGCCCAACAAACCATGTTGGCCCAATTTGGTTTCAATGGCTTATCAGGCCAATCTCGGCCCACAGCTCCACCAGCTTCCAGTCTGGTCAAACAGCCGACCCAACAACCTTTCCGCCCACAACAGCATCTCTTTCTCTCATGGTACTGTACAAGGTTATGAACTCCACAAATGGTCAAGCAACGCTTTTGCCTCAAGCGTTTAATACCATGACTCTTCGGGATCCAACAGATGCAAAATTGGAAACATGATACTGTGCGTCGTCACATCTAACTCTAAATGCCACTAATTTAAGTACTCTTTTTAATTCTTGCATGTATCCATCTGTTCTTGTTGGTGACGGGAAATCCATTCCAGTCACCAACACGGGCCATAGCACTGACCTACACTTACAGACCATCATCACCCTTCACCTAAATAATGTACTCATAACACCCAACATTGTTAAAAACTTAATTTCGGTCAGACAGTTCGTTAGAGATAATAAATGTACCTTTGAATTTGATGAGTTTGGTTTTTCTGTTAAGGATTACTGGACCCGTCAAATTCTACTCCGATGTGACAGCACGGGTGATCTCTATCCGGTCACATCTCTGTCATATCCTCAAGCTTTTTTGGTCGGTCAGCAGACGTGGCACCAACGACTAGGTCATCCTGTAAGTGAAGTGTTACGTCATTTAGTTTCTAATAATCTGATTTCTTGTAATAAGACTAAGTCCACTGTGCTTTGTCATGCTTGTCAGCTTGGTAAACACGTGCGACTTCCTTTTTCGCTTTCTGAAATAGTTGTTAAGTCTCCTTTTGAGATTATTCACTCAGATTTGTGGACTTCTCCACTTTCGAGTGTTTCAGGCATTAAATACTATGCTTTATTTTTCGCATTACTTGTGGGTGTATCCTCTTCATAATAAGTCTGATGCATTGTCTAAATTCATTCATTTCCGTCTTTTGTTAAAAATCAGTTTCATTGTGATATTAAATCCTTGCAATGTGATCATGAGGTGAGTTTGACCCAAACAATTGCCTTACAACACCAATTATTTTGCCACCAATGGTATTACCATTCGTTTCTCTTGTCCCAAAACATCTCAACAAAATGGCAAGTCGGAAACGCATGATACGTACAATTAACAACCTCATCCGTACCTTATTATTTCAAGCACACTTACCCCCTACCTTTTGGGTTGTGAAGCCCTATCACATGGCCATGGCCGCACATCTCTTAATAAACCTCTTTCCATCCACTGCGATTAGCAATAGATTACCACATACCCCGTTCCCTTTATAAGAAACCCAACCAAACCTTTCTAAATTAAGCCGACCTTTTTTTTTTCTTTGTATTCGGTTATCTTTTGCTACCCACATGATCACAGACCAAATCACAAACGCGAACCCCGTGCTACTTCCCTCGATTTTACTAGGCAACCCCACCCAATCACCGTGGGTATCGTGTCTTGACTTAAAATACGGATAAAATCAATCTATCTCGTCATGTGACTTTTGATGATAACGGATGTTTTCTTTCCGAATGGGTCTATGACTCCCAATGCGATCACCACAGATAATTTCCTTGACACCGATGCCTAAATTAATACAAAAATATAATGCTCCAAAATTAATGCCCACTGTTGGGTCCTTCCCTAGTTGCCGCACTCGAACAACCCAACTCTCCCACACCACAATAGCCCACTTCCACATTCCCACCCACACCAACACTACCCGCCCAACCAATCAGCCCACTAATCACTCCACTTTGCAGCCCCTTCCTTCCGCCTCCTACAAACCCCAACACCCATCGACTAATCTTCCACCACAAACAGTATACCACCCAACTCTTCCTCCGGTTCCCTCACCCGCCTACACTCAACCCAACCGCAATCCCGCTTTCGACTCACTCCATGGTCACTATGGTTAACGTGTTTGTACTAATCATCCTACACAAACGATATATCTTTATCTGTGTCAACAAGTTCCCCTATTCTAAAGTCCTTCAACCAAGCTTTCAGACCCTCATTGGTATCTGTCTATGCTGCATGAATATTAAGATGCTTTAATTAAAAATAATACATGGAATTCTTGTGCCTCGCCATCGTACGCGAACTTTGTTCGTTCCTTATGGCTTTTTCGGACATAAATATAATGCTGATGGCACTCTTATCGTTACAACACAAGGCTCCCTTGTTCCGAATGCGCACTCAGCTTAATACAATGTATTCGAGTTGATGATACTTTTTAGCACGTTGTATAAACGGCCAACAATTCAACGGTACATAGCTTTGCTCTTTCTCGACATTGGCCTGTTCATCACTTGATGGTCAACAATGATCCTTTTTGTACAATGGTTCATTATTCCGAAGACTGTCTACATGCAGCAGCCTCCTGGGTTTCGGGATTCACAACATCCTGATCATGTTTGTCTTTTACAGCGATCTCTATATGGGCTTAAGCAAGCCCTCGGGTCATGTTTTCAAGATTGCAACATATGCCTGCTCGATTGTGGTTTTATTCAAAGCATAATGTGACACATCACATTTTATTTACAGGCGGGGGTCCGAACAGCTTACTTGCTTTTGTATGTTGATGACATAATATTGACCTTCTTCTTCTGCAAGCTTTTCTTCAGAGTATTATTAAAGGGGGGGGGATTTAGAAAGTTTCGTTAGGAGGGTGGGGGGTGTGTGTTTGGTCCACATAACATCTCGAGTTCTCTATGACTGATTTGGGGCCGCTAAATTATTTTTTAGGTATTTCTGTGACTCGCAATACTTCAGGGATGTTTCTCTCTCAACAGAAGTATGCTTTTGAGCTACTTGAGCGTGCTGGCATGCTCACTTGTAATCCTTGTCGTACTCCAGTTGACACGGATTCTAAGCTTTCTGCTGATGGTGATCTTGTGTCTGATCCTACCTTATATTCGCAGGTCTGCTGGGTCCCTTCAGTATTTGACTTACACTCGCTGATATATCTTTTGCTGGCAGACAGGTTTTTGTCTCTACCTATGCCTGATCCTCGAGAGCCTCATTTCTCTGCTCTCAAGCGGATCTTGCGGTATATTCGTGGTACTATGCCCTATGGATTACATCTATTTTCGTCCACCACATCTTCTTTGGTTGCTTATTCTGATGCAGATTGGGCTGGGTGCCCCACTACACGTCGGTCTACCTCCGGTTATTGTGTTTTTCTTGGCAACAATCTACTTTCGTGGTCTTCAAAGAGGCAAGTTACCCTTTCTCGCTCCAGTGCTGAAGCTGAGTATCGTGGTGCTGTGCTAATCCGTTGCATAGAAACTTATTTGGTTACTAATCTTTACGAGAGCTTCATACACCAATGTCTTACCGCTACACTATTGTTTTATTGTGACAATGTAATGTGCCGTTTATCTCTCTTCTAATCCCGTGCAACATTAACCAGCACGAAGCAATTGAGATTGATAATTCACTTTGTTCGTGACTTGATGCCCTAGCTGGTCATATCCGAGTACTTCATTTACCTTCTCGTTATCTCAGTATGCTGAAATCTTTCACCAAGGCATACCTACGGTAATGTTTGATGAGTTCGCATCCGGCATGAGTGTTCGATCCTCCTCCCGCCTCAAACTTGCGGGGGTGATAGCAGACGTGTTAGTATGGCCCAAATGCATGTGCACATGAATAGGCCGATGTGTAGTATATATATATATATATATATATATATTGTATTGTACTAATTATACTCATTCAATAAACACAGTTTACACTTATCTGATCATCGTCCAATCTTAATGCGTGAATCTCATTACGATTACGGTCCATGTTCCATTTAGGTTCTTTCATTATTGGTTTGAAATTAAAGGTTTTGATAAATTTGTTGAAGATTCTTGGAAAGAAGCTGGTGTGGTGGAGCCAAATGCTATGACTAAACTGATGAAGAAACTGAAACACTTGAAAGAAAAGATTCGCTTATGGAACAAAGAAAATACGATGTCCTCAATTAACAGGAAGAGAACTCTTAAATCTGATCTTGCTGATTATGGACTGATAATAAGCAAAGGCTGTGTGATGTGAGATCTGTAAACAAGAAGAGCTAATGTTGTCAGATCACTTCAAGAATAGAGAAACCTTCATCATTGGAAGCTGCCCAAAAATCAAAGATTAAATGGGCAATCAAGGGCGATGAGAATTCTATGTACTACCACGGAATTCTTAATAAAAAAGAAGTCAGCTAGCCATTCGTGGCATTTTGGTCGATGGTAATTAGATTGACTCCCCTCACATGGTTAAACATAAATTTATGTCTCACTTTAAAAATCATTTTGATCACCCACAAGATTCTTGTCTCCAACTGATCTAAACTTCCAAATACGCTACAGCCTGATCAAATTATCGACCTAGAGTGTGGATGTGCCCAAAAGATGAACTAAAAAGGGAGCGGGTTTGTGATGTGGTACCGAAAGTCTCCTGGCCCGATGGTTTTTTCACGTTTGGTTTCTAATCGTCGTTACAAGAAATATTTAAGAGAGTGACGTGTTTGTGCTCGTGACGAGTTTTTTTCATCATGGTCGTTTCCTACAGGTACAACTCTCCTATTATAGCCTTGAATCCAAAAACTCGCGATCTACACATGGTCAATGACTTTAGACCTATTAGCTTAATTGGAAGTATGTATAAAAACATTGCCAAGAACTTGCGCATCGCCTTGTTCTCGTTCTGGGTGACTCATAAATGAAGAACAATCTGCTTTCATTGCGGATTAGGCAAAACCCGATGGTCCATTTATCCTAAACGAAATGTCAATGGTGTCAATCAAAAAAGAAGCAACCTTTGGTTTTTCAAAATGTATTACAAAGGTTTATTTTTTTTTTCTTTGATTCGAGTTTCGATGGGATTATTATGGACGATATTTTCAAGAAGGTTTTCGGTTTTGGTGAGAAAGTGCTCTGGATTCAAAGTTTGTCTTCAATCATCTAGGTTCGTAATTGTGAAGGTAGTCCTACGGAAGAAATTTCCATTTCCACAAAGTCTCAAAACAGTTGATCCTTTATCTCCTTCTTGTTCATTTTGGTTTATGGAAAACATTACACATCTCATTCCAAAGAATAGTTGATGCCGGTATGTTCAAAGGTATTGTGTAAGTCCCTCCTTCAAATTTTCCCATTTGTTTTACGCCGACGATGTTATTTTCATGGGTCAATGGAATGAGTCAAATCTTGATACGATTGTTCAAGTTTTGGAATGCTTTCACCGTGCATCAGGTCTTCATCTCAACATGTCTAAAAGTAAGTTAATGGGGATTTATGTGGATGCTGCTGACCAAAGTTCTCAAGCAGCTAGAAAGAATTGTTCTTGAAGTTTTAAATAAACTTTAAGTATTGGGTATAAATTTTAGGTATTTGATGAAGCGTAGATAAGTTAACGTGCTTCCGGGTATGCCTAAACGCATTTTATCGCGAAACGTAACCACTTTACGTAACCAATAAAAATAAAATGTGCAATGATAATAATTATCCTCTAAATAATCATATAACACTTGCTTGATGTAAACATTTAATTGTTTAATGCCCGTTTACATTGAATGATCATTTTTAGTTTACGCGATTTAGCTTAACGATTATGATTTAAAAGCAAAAGCGTAAAACCCTAAAAATAAATTGTGAATTACATAACGTCGTACAATGACCTAAAACACGAGGTGTTATACCATACCTCTATTTTTAGATAACCCAAAAGTAAAAAGACTGCTTAAAAAAACCTTCAGCAAATAAAAGTGTGCTGGTGAAAGAACTCAAAATTATGTAAATGTGTGAAAGTGAGGAAATCAAAGATAAGTAGACAAACTGACAAAAAAAGAAAAACAAACATACAAGCATACAAAACAATTAGACAATACCAACAGAAGAAACATGAGAAAAAACGGGGCATAAACATATAAACACATACGCCGCAAGCTAAACACAAGAATAAGGAAAAGATAAAGCGCTAAAGAAACACTAGCATAAACATACATGCTTAAAAACATAAATGCATAAACACAACGCCAGCAGAAAAAGAAGCTACAAAAAAATTAAAAACCTAGACTAAAGGAAGCCCGAAAATCTAAACAAGGCTTGTTATTATGGTGTAAGCCATCATCAAAATAAAATAAAAATCATGCAAACCAAATTATGGATAGTAATGGTTATCATCTAATTGCAATAAGTTTTCTAAATTTCGGACTTTAACAAGTTTTCTAAATTCCGGACGTTATCGGAGGTCTCTTCTAGCACTCGTTGGATCAAAGCGGTGCCTATTAAGGTAAATGTTTTAGCTTGGAAAATCAAGTTAGATAATCTTCTAACTAGATTGAACATTTCTCATCGTGGAATGGATATTGACTCTATTCTATGCCCTACATGCGGTAAAGCGGTGGAATCAACTAGGCACATCTTCTTCACTTGCCAAATTGCTAGAGATATCCTTCATTTGATCACCAGCTGGTGGAATATTCCGTATATGGAAGTTTCTTCTTATGAAGAATGGTTGGTTTGGATCTTGAGTCTTCGGCTTTCGATCAAACATAAGCGTATTTTTGAAGGAGTTTGTTATGTGACGTGGTGGCATATTTGGAACTTCCGTAATAAAACTATCTTCGGTTCTAAGTCTCCATCAAAGGCGGCTATTTTTGATGAAGTGCAATCTAGATCTTTCTACTGGTGTCATTACAGATGTAAAGCTTATTTTAGTTGGATTGAGTGGCTTAAAAACCCTCACCTTGTCACTTTGTAATCTTCTAGCTCCTTGCTAGTTTTTTCTCTCAATAAAATTCGTCGTTCAAAAAAAAAAGTTTTGTTGTAACAAGAACATAAACTCACAATTTACCAAAATGAGGTTTGGAACCTATGCTCTGCCGCGCAGCGTGAGAGACTAACTCTAAAACGAACTGATAACCCCAAGGGCCATTTTCATAAATTGTCGATGAAAATATTTACAAAAACAGTCCCCGAGTTATTGGTCAATTGCAAAGCTAGTCCTATTTTTTATTTTAAATATTAAAGTTTAAAAAATTAAAAAAAATAACGGTTATTACGTAACGACCATTAAACAATGATCATTAGTACTAACGACCGCTAGTGTTTTTTTAATATTTAGTTGGCTTCTCAAAATGTGTAAGTCACATTTACTAAGGCGAATACTGCCTTTTAATATATGTAATAATGATGGTTAGGACAACGATTGGAAATAGATACGGGATACTTCGGCCGCTAATTTAAAAGACTTGTACTTTTAAATAAAAAAATCCCTCAAAATTAACTAGTCGTGATATACACATCATCACTAAGAGTATGTTTGGTAGAGGGAATTAGAGGAAGAGAAATGAAATTGATTTTATTTCTATTGTTTGGTTACAAGAGAAAGAAAAAAGATAGAGATTTGAATTCTTTGAGGAGTTGGGTCTTTTGTTATTGGTGTGGAAACCATTTCCGTCATAATTGATGTGGAAACCATTTCTTACTTGTGAGAATTCATTTGAGTCACAAAACAAAAGAGATTTATTTACGTTTTATTTATTTATTATTTATTGTTATTATAAATATTAAAATAATAATAATAATTATTATTATTTATTTATTTTATTATTATTATTTATTGTTATTATAATTTATTTATTTATTTATTAATATTTATTATTGTTAATATTTTTTTTATTATTGTTACTATTACTGTTTATTATTATTAGTAATATTTTAATATTTGTTATTATTATTATTTTTTATTGTTATCTTTATTATTTTTTTAATTTTTTTATAGTTTATTATTATTTATTATTTATTATTTATTATTATATATTATTATTATTAGTATTATTTATTATAATAATAATATTTCTTATTATTATTATTTGTTTATTTATTTATTTTTCTATTTAAATCTTTTTTAAAAGAAAAAAAAGATTTGCGTGATTATTTTTTTTTCAATTCTCTGACGCTACCAAACAGTGGAATTCAATAAACTTTCTTACTGGATTTCATTTCTAAGAAATCCAATTCTCTACTTCATTTCTAATCTCTGAAATTCTCTGTACCAAACGTGCCCTAAGGAGTAGGTTAGAGAAATGATCAGATGGTGTTTAACTCGTTTTCTGACCCGTTTAACCTTTTTAAGTAAATAGGTTAAACGGTAAATGAGATTGATGGTTTGTCGATTTAACTAGTATAAATACAAAAATGATATAAAAATTTAAAAAATGATCAACATAACATACAAAACTATACGGCAATTTCAATGATATATGAGTTGTAATCGTAATTTACTCATATTAAGTACAAAACAAAATACATTTGTTCCAAATCAAACATAAAATTCAAGTTATATATTTTATTTTTTGACGCTTATATTTACTTAAACGGGTTTACGTGTAAATCTGTTTAATACTTGCTCAACCCAAACACGACCCATTATTAAACGTGTTAGACGGGTTGACCTGTTTTTGACCCAAATTCGTTTATCCTCAACCCAAACCTGTATAACTTCATGTCGGGTTCGTATCATTTATCATGTCGTGTCGAAAATTACCACCTCTAGTTGATACCGTCTCTAAAAAACTCATGGGTCTACTGAAGAGATTTTTTGGATAAAATTTCAAGGATTCGAGTGCTCCTGCCTACTCCAGTTGGTGCCCCACTGTATTAGAAGAGTTGCCGAAACTATTCATTATGGAGTGGATAATAGCTAGTGCTAAAAGACATCCGGGGTTAGAATATTTCTGTCATTTTGTGGACCATCTAAAATTTTAATTAGAAAAAAA
>BQNB010082924.1:3657-21157 GCA_026074375.1 Tanacetum coccineum
CTACTGCAATTGTAGTTTTTGAGTTAATTTATTTACTTTTCCTTAAATAGTCTTTGTGGTCTAGCGTCGCTCAACAAGGGAGACCTGGATACCAAAGTTGAATGTGTTACTGGAAACAGACAGTATCACATGTCCTGTTTTGGTTATCACTTTCTTATTAGAACCCATTTGACGACATACTCTATTAATTGTTCTTGTTAAAAGATTGCAATTTACCCTTTATAATTAATCAAAATGGCGTATCGCCTCTACTTTTTCCTCTTGTAATGTTGAAACAGTTAAAGGCTAATGTTAGCCAGCTGTTATAATTTCCGTCAGCAACAAGAGCTATCCTAAGGACCGTTGATTTAGCTTAAATGTAAGAAAGCTTCCGACTTTTGGACAATAGAGGAAATATGTCTCGCTTTTTTTTTCTCATTTCTTCGAAAACCAGTGCAACTATCCTAAAGGACCGTTGATTTAGCCTAAATGTGTCACAAAACTAGAAAGCTTCCAACTTTCGGACCATAGAGGAAACATGTGTCGCTTTTCTTTCTCATTTCTTCAATTCAATGCCAGAGTGTATTACTATTTTTCTTTATTAAACCAATGGGAGTAATCCATTTTATCTATGTGACAAAATAGAGCATACATATTTAGCCAATTAAAGTCAAAATTGGCTGATTAATTTCATCTAAATTACATCCAACAAGATAAATTTGTACAAAAACAAATGTGTGGAATTTGTAAAAAAAAGGATTCAAAAAAGAATGGGCAATTAATAAACTTTAGTTGTTAAATTTTAAATAAATTATATCAACTTTAATATACTTATCAGTGTCCATGTTTTGTAATAACTTTATGAATTAAATAAATATTCTCTAAACTTTATATTATTTATACTTTATATTTTATAAAAAAATACAACATATATGTTGTTGTCATTTATCAATATTATCATTCTTGACATTTTGGATGACATGGTTCGGGTTGGACATTATATGGGTTATAATTTGGATGGGTGTTTGAAAGATATGGAACGCATTATTTGCTCACAAGGAGATGAAGATGTTCTTAAATGAATATTCTTTCTCTCAATATTCAAGGTCTTGGGCACAAGACGAAAAAGGGAGTGGTTAGGAGATTTATTGTAAAGCATAGGATCAATTTTTTACGTTGCAAGAGACAAAGATGGATTGTACTTTCTCATATGACGTAAAGTCCCTATGGGGAAATTAAAACTATGATTTTGTTGCAGTGATCATTAGGGAATTATGGGGTATTCTTTGTATTTTGGAGGCTTCTACTCTTCAAGAAAAGATGGCCTTACTATTTCTGATAATTTTATAGCTATTTACGGCACATTGGTTACCTCATAATTTCAAGATTCTTTTGGTGCGGTTTACGCTCCCAACAGCCTGGGAGCAAAAAGGGCATATTTGGGATTTTTTATCCTAATCTTGTACGGAGTTGGGAACGGCGAAGTATTATAATGGGTGACTTTAATGAGTTCGGATATGGTTGAAAGGTCTTGGTTGTCTTTCAAATGATTTCTAAGTGCACGGTGTTTGATCGGTTTATTGTGTCTTCTGACTTGTGGATGTCAAGTTGGAAGGATACTCGTTTACCTTGGTCGCATCCCTCAGCCTCCAATTGAGTAAATATAGACTCGCTTTCTTGTTACGAAAGGTATTATCTCGCTTTATCCATTCTATTTCAGCTTTTTGTCTTGACCGTACTTGTCCGATCATCGTCTATTCTTCTTGAGGGAAGTTTTGTATGATTTTGAATCCGACTTAGTTTCGGTTCTATTCAATTTGGTTAAGGATGAGGGTTTTGATTCGATGTTGGGAGCCATGCGTGGTTGTCTTCTTCTCGCATTTGATTACCAATGCTATGGTTAGGTTCTAGAGAAATTGCACAAGGACCTTAAGTCTATTATTCGTTTATGGGTTAAAGAATAAAATGTTTAATCCTTCATACGCAAGAATTCCCATACCGAATGATTTGATATCTATGATAATGTCTTGGAAAGGGGAAAAGTTTATGATGAAATCTTCTCAATCGGTGGGATCTAAACGACGACTGCAAGATATTAATATTTTGGAGGTTAAGGTCTGCTTCAAAAATCTAAAATTAAATTTGGCTATCGAGGAGATGAGATATTCATAAATTCTTTCTATTGGTATTATTAATAAGAAAAGGTCTACAGTTTTCGATTAGTGGTGTTTAAGTTGAGGGCACTTTTGGTGTACTGATTCGTGTATGTGAAGGAGGATTTATGAATCACTTTGAAGTTCGACTTTCAGCAAAACGTGTCTGATAGTCTCAAACTAATGCTCCCTTCTTCATAATCGGTTGTCTTCGGATCAGGTGATGAGCTGGGATAGGGCTGTATCGAGGGACGAAAAATCCGTAGGGCTGTTTGGGACTGGTGGCGATATAAGTCTCCTGGCCCCGATGGTTATACGTTTGAATTTTTAGAAAGTTTTTGGAGTCTTGTCGGAGCGGATTTTGTGCGATGCAGGTCGTACTATTTTTTTAACTCTGGTTCGTTTCAACAAGGGGGTGTACCTCGTCTTTCATCCGCCTTAATTCTAAAGTTTATGTTGCTAAGTTAGTTATGGTATTTTGGGCTATAAGTTGATTGGATGCGTTGAGAAGGGGATCATGAAAGTCTTAGGCTAATTCGTGTGGCTACTTTAGATAAGAATTTAGTTTCCGTGACTCTATCGGCCTTTGTTGCTAATAGGACTAATATTGGTCGGTCATTGACTTTTATCTTAAATGATGATGTTAATATGGTGTCTAAGAGAAAATAAAAAAATAAAAAGGGGGTGAGCATGCTTGTTTTTAAGGTTGATTTTGCTAAGGGCGGTATGATTCGGTTCGGTGGGTTTATCTATGGGTTTTTCTTCATGAGTTTGGGTTTGGCGAATTGGTGTGGTGGATCGTGGTACTTTTACTTCCTCCATGGCTGCCATATTGGTTATTGGTGCCCAAGGGTCCGAGGATACGTTTTTTGTTGTGGGGTGAAACGAGGTGATACGTTGGCCTTTATCTTTTCATTTTAGTATGGTAGGTCGTTACATATTCTCTTTCTCACTTATTGTCGTTGATGGGCATTTAAATGTTTTCATATTGCATGGCTTGGTTAATATTGCTCATCTTTTTTTATGCTAAACGTTGCCAATGTTCATTGGTGGAGTGGTCCGGAACAGAACTTACATTAATAGTGTGAATGTTTCTTAATTGCTTTCTCTGACGTGGGTCTTAAGATCATCTTTGATAAGTGACTAGGATTGTGTGTCGGGGTTTCTACAGATTTGTTGGTGCTGCAGGAGTCGTTTTTGGCATGAGGCGTGGTGTGTTTGAACAACTCACTTTTGTTATCTCCTATGGTCCGCACTACTCGAATCTGGATCAGTATTCATAAAAACAGATAGTACGCGTCCTCCTTTATATTGATCTCATATCTTGTGCGCGCCGTTGACACACATTCGTGAGAGACCCGAATAACTCGCAAGGACTTGGTCAATCTTCACTTTATCAATGCTGTCGCTCCTAGACTAATACATCACACCTCTCAACCCAACAATACTACATAAGAACCCGCCACCGACAACGCCAACGATAAACCGCCGAGCCCAACTCCCCACGCTGAGTTATCACCGCCCCCCCACCAGCGTCCCCCCCCCACGAGGCCCCCGTGGGAACGCGGCGCCGTGGTGGCTCCCTGCCCAGGGGGGGTCGACGGTGGGGCAGCGGGGTACAAGGAGGCCGGTGGAGGCTTTCTGTAATCGTTTTTATCTTTTGCTGCTTTTTTCCTTATTTTATCTGTTTTGGTCTTTTGTGTTTGGTTTGATCTTCTGTTTGCTATTCTTTTTGTTTGGCTTTTTGTCTTTTTCTTTCTTGTGTTTTTTTTTTTCTCTTTGAATTTTGTGTCTTTTTATTTTTTTTTCTTTTTCTCTTCTTGTTTGGCTCTTTTCTTCTTTTTTTCTTTTTGTCTCTTTTATATTTTTTTTTTGCCTTTTTTTTTTCTTTCCTTGTGTTTTGTTGCCTTTTGCCATTCTTTCTTTTTCTTGCTTTCTTTATGTTCCTTGTTTTTGTTCTTTCTTGACTTTTGTTAATAAAATAATAAAACATCAACTTAATACAAATATATTTATCAATAATTCCAACTTACCAAAGTAAAATAAAACCATTATTAAATTAATTTTTTTTTATAACTAAACTAAATAATCCTCCCACAATTATAAATTATATCCATTTATAACCTATAACAATAAAAATAAACCACCAAAACATATAATACCCATTCTATATTCCTATTTACAATATATAAACAAAATATTCATAACAATTAAAAAATAAAAAAAATTAAAAATAATAAATAAATATATCACACCCAATATAACCACCTATAAAAAATAAAAATATAACTCACATATTAAAAATAACAATTAAATAAACAATATACAATTCAAAAAAATAAAAACACCAAAAATAAAAATAACCAATATAAAAAAACCAACAATAAATTAACAAAAAAAACCACATAATACAAAAACAACCAAAAAATAAAAAACCAACCACACCAACACAAATACAAAAATCAAACCCACTCTATCATCAAATTAGATTTATCAAGTATCCCCAAACCCTCAAGAGACTAGATAAACTTATACTGATAAACCCTAAAATTACTACATAACCACAACTCAATAAAAATCACAACACCTATAAGATAGACAAACATCATCTCACACTTTAAACCCAACTATACTTCCAGTGAACAACACAATAATCTCAAACCATCATAACTTAAATAAACTTTAACATCACCATCCATAATGACATAACTATTACAAGATTAACTCTCACAATTAAAATATAATTCTCTCAAACTTGAATGAATCAACCCCATCATCACAGACACTCACGTAACACTACCCTATGAGACTCTAAGAGTGATCACATCAAACTCCCTTTCATCAACACTAAAACTACGTCTACCAGACAAAACTCACCAACACGAGACATGTTCCACTCTAATCAAAATCTAACATACACATAAGAAGGACCCCATGTATAGATAGTCCTCCTGTACCCTAAACACCCCCCCAACCAACTTACCGTCCAATACTTAGACCATACGAAAGCTCTTTAACCCACCCACCCCAACCCATCAGAATATCCTAACTTTAAATATGACATCAAGAACAGAATCAACAGGTGTAACTCCCAACATACAACACCCTCCCAAAATATTTCCTTCACTGAAACATCATTTGATCCTCCAATACTATCCATAAATTACAAAAATATTTGCCCCCAAAAAACCTCTATGATCACAACCACACACTCTACAGTATTTTAAAATACTAAATGCAAAACAGAAATTTTGAACTATCCCCATAACCATCAGTCCAAATTCCAGACCTCCCTTAACTAACCCATAAATCTCCACCAGACCAAATCACCTGAACTTATCAGAAAAATTACACCATAAGGAAACATTTCAATCTCCCTACCTCGGTAAGGAAACCTAATACCCTCATCCCACCACAACAGCTAAAATGCACAAAACAACAAATGTACTAACCCAACTATACATCCTCTCCTCAACTCATAGAGATTATGATCTTAATTTCATTATACAACGTTTATTCACCATCTTAACCATACTCCCAACTACCACACAACCACAGATTATAACCTAGTGTTCCACTCATTAAAAGTCCTCAATTACTCCATACCCTATAAAGACAAACAAAATACACTAATCTTAGATCACCTGTCCATAGTCTCTCATAGCATCTAAAATACTCAAATCCTTATCTAACCCACTCCCAGAAGTAAAATCACCCCGAGAGTACCCCACAATTTCAAGTCCCCATCATCCCTCATGAAATCATCCAACTAAAACCAAAGATGACACGACATATACAACAATGATAGAACTATACCCATCCATATTCCACAACATATCCATATACATACTCTAACATAGATGTACCATACATATCATATCACAATCTCATAATACCAACTCCATATTGTCATTCAACACATATCCTTTACACTAATTTCACCACCTCACTCTTTGTCCCTCATCAGAGTTTAAAAATATCATAAGTAACAACCCTGATAATGTCCACTATCCTTCTTCATATCTAAATATTTACACCCATATATTCCAGTATCTCATCTTTTCCTCTCAAATTACATCACAACTATAAGTCGAAAACTTACTAATCTAAACTCGCACTCTACAACATCTTTCACCTCATCTACCTGACCACCACCTATAATACCCCCCCCATCTCTCCCCATATTGTTTAACATCTTTCTCACTATCTATATGTGTGTGACTGTGTTTCTCTCAGACTCTCCCATAACGTGATCCAATCCGTGAATGGCTATCTTGTAGTCTGTCATCCATACTTAATGTTGATATCTGTGTGTGTCTCTCAATGTGTGTGTGCATCTATCAACGCTATCGCAACCTAATCAAGTCAGTCATACCGACAATACCATTTCTAAACCATACTAGACATATCAGAGTAATCCAGTAGTATAATCCTACCCTAAACCTAAGATATTAAACACCCCTTTATATAATATGTGTATATATGCTCCCTCGTGCAAACAATATTGTGTGTCACACATTTAAGAATATCCAGATGTGTCCCCGTTCTCCACATAATCTCACTCCACCATCCCAACATAATAAGTGTTGTATGCCAGTCCAACATAATCAATGCTAGATATTCACTCAAATCAGTTATGAAGTAGATATATAAGCCTCCCTTTAAGTGTGTGCTAATACTCACCCTAACTCATTTCAGCTCCTTTTAGACTATATGTCGCAAAATTAACCACACTGTACGCACGTGCACATAAGATCTCACTGTGCTAGTAAAAACTAACAACTCATAACTAACAAAATAGAAATTTATACTAGATCCAGACAAAATGAATATACATGTCAAAGAAGTGAGACAGATAAGTGTTGTAGACGTCAATCAATAACATATCTCTTGATGAACCACCATATGTGATCCTAATTTCCTAGGTCCCATCCAACCAAACAACAAGTGCATGTGACTTTACAAATACTTGATTCAACTATGAATGTATGTTGAAATTTGTGTATAACAAGACACTACTATTAGAATACTAAACCAGTCTCTCTAAATGCCAACAAAACCAATGATCTCAAATCATGAGCAGATGGAAAGTACGATAACATAGTAAGTGTGCGTGCGACCGTAGTACCACTTAAGTATGTAAATCTGTCGACTAGATATCACTGAGTATCCAGATATAAGTCCATGTGTCTTCTGCACAGTTTGTTTCCTCTTCAGAATTCTTTATATAACCTAAATTTGCACTGTCTACTCTCTCTCAGATGATACGACAACGAATTGTTGACTAACTATTGTAGTGAATAAGTCATGTGTAGGCGTCTACTCCAGTCACACCAATTTTACCATACCATATCATCATTCTACGCTTGTCAACAATTATGCTCTCAGAACTCACATCACGAATGTTATCGTTATCCATTAATGCCAGTACACCATATGTCAACACATAAGTCTTACTGTGAAACAGAATCGTACTATGTTTTGTGTGTCATACGTACCTCTTATGAGCCTAGAGAGAAAAATAGTACAAGTGTATCTGTACAGCACTCAGGTTCAGACGTAGTCGCAATAGAAAGTGCAATCGGTTACTGATGTACTAATTGTATAAAATGTGTGTAGTCTTATTATGAAGTCCTCGTCTTCTTTGTCTGTAAGTGAGACGTGTTACGTACACTAATTTTAACCTATTTACAACCTTTACATAAGCTTAATAATTAGCCTCTTTTTGGTAGAAATTGCGCTAGATAATAGTGAGACAGCTATGCATCTTGTTTTTGTTTCATGGGTGATGATGTGCTCACTGTGATTTGTATTCCTTCGCTGGTTAGCGTTGATTTTGTATATGTTTCTGGGCATAGTGTGGAGTGGGCACTCATAAAGGTCACCATATATATTCAAGAGAGAGACGACATTACTGTGATGTGTGAAGTGTCCCTCGTCCTTACCTAGATTAGTGTTGCTGATGTTTTGATATCGTCTGTTGGATACTCTGTGTTTTTGTATTGTGGGGAGAATAGGGTCGAGGAGAGAGCGTCTTTCCATTTCTGTGTCAGTATGAACGTTTACGCATAGTGTGTATGAGTGTGACCGGTTAAGTTATGCGATGTATGTTGAATGAGAAGTTCCGTAACTAGGTTGTTCCTCTCGTCTTCCAAGATAGGTGGTCTTGTGGATTTTATCGGGAGATGGGAGGAGTTTCAAGGTTAAAGTCATCAGAAACTTTATTGATGACTTGTTTCTACCTTGTCGGATGTTTTGCAAACGAGATGTGGTAAATTATTCCCATTAATGTTAATGTTTTTTTCTCGGCGTGCTCGTCGTGATAGTTTTACCTACTTAGAGTCAATCTAGTCGTAAGGTGTTGTTTTGTTGGTATTCACATACTGTGTCCCTCTTTGTAATGTGCTACTATGGAGGATGTTCAGCTTGTTTTCTTTCGACCTGTGACGTGGCTCGGGGTTGTTCTTCGGTTTAAATTTGTCGTTGGTGGGATTTGGATCCAATTGGCTAGGAGATTTGTTCTTTCTCGGATTGGGATGCTTGGTTTCATACTTTCGTCTCTTCTTCCGTCTCAAGTCTTTTTTCAGAAGGTGTTTTTTATGTTGCTTTGGTTGGCGGATTTGGAGGCTTCGAAATCAGTTGGTCTTTGACGCTTCGCCTCCTAATCGTTCGACGATTTTTGATGACATTGTTTCTTGGTCCTTTTTATTGTGTTCTAGTAGATGTAATAGGGTTTTTTCTTGGGAGTATTGGTTAAAAAACCCCTATCTTATTTCTTTGTAATGTCTTTCTAGCTCCTTGCTAGTTTTTTTTTAATAAAGTCGCCGTTCAAAAAAAAATATATATTATCATTCGTATATATTAAACTAAAGTATTTATACGGAAAATAAACATCCAAATGAAAACAAGTGTAATTGTGATATGTAAATAAATATATGTGAGTATACATATACGAATGACTCATGTTATTCCTCTTTAACAAATTAACTATGGATATCCCGATTTTTTTTTTACTATTTTCATTCAACAATGACTCTCATGGCATTCCTCTTTATAAGTTTAACCCTCGCGTACACGAGTTTAAAAGTTAAATACAGCTAAAATTATTATTAATTAGAATTAGGGGTGAGCACAAAAACCGAGAAACTAAAAAGACCGCACCTAGAAAACCGAACCAAATGATTAACCGGGGAGTGTATATATTTTTAAATCGAATGGTTGGGACGGGATTCTGGTTACATATGTGTTAGGATTAAAAAGTGTCTATTATTAGATGCTAAGTGGTCTTATTTTTTTTTTTTGGGTAAGGGTTGTTGGATTATGATAGTCGGATAGCACGTATACGTTACGAATATGTGAGCCTATTGGGGCACACACGTAAGACACGAAGAGTACGTTTATTATGTAATTAATATATATACTTGTTATATATTTATTAATTATATAATATGTTTCACGAAATATATTTAACGGTAATTAGTTTAACTGTTAGACGTTATAAACTAATTAATACATGTTAAATAAAAAAAAAGGGTTTAAAATGTCGAAACGAAAACTTTTGTCCTCCTCCCAAAAGTGGCAGATTTTAGAGGATTCTATAAAGGGGTTTGAGTGAAAATTATTTGTGATAATGATAAATAGAAAGAGTTAGAGTTGATCTACAACTAGGGTTGAGGTGCCTATATAAATACCTCATTCCTCTCCTCCTATGATTCATTCGTCCCACTCAACAAAAACCGAAACCCTATGACCCTAAATTGTTTCTTCATTCCCTATGTTCTGCATACATAAACAAATTATTGTATCCACTAATACCATTCTCTTTTATTATCCTTTACATGTTAATTGGCTGAGATATCCTTTCATAGGGATTCAATTGTTTTATTCGCATGTAAAGATTCGTATGCATGCATATCTACATGCATGAACACATGCAAGATAATTCTGGCCTCTTTTATTAGATGTGGTGAACAGTATTATCTCCAGGAGTGTTTACGATGGTATTTAATAAAGAACACCAAACTCTAGTTTGTTTTTGGTGTTTATTCGTGAAGTAACGACTAGCATTGTTGCGTACTTGTTCGACGTGTTGTGTGAGCAACCGTAGAGGTGGTAATTTAATCACTCGTTTCAAGATCAAGATCCGGCGTAAGTTTATTGATTTTTATCATTAAATAAAATGTTAGTAAATTACTTGTTTAATTTATATGTGTTAATCTATGTGCCTTAACTAGATCCAATCCGCTGCGTACTCGTAGCTAAACTGGTTACCTAGAATGTTAAACCCCAACAATGGCATCACGAGTCAACTCGTTTTGGCATTAGGGTTACACTTTTTGAATTAAATCATGTCTTGATTGTTCACGCCTAGATTTAATTCACGCCTGGATTTAATTCATATAACCAAATGATTAACTGGGGGAGGGGACGGTTATGTATATGTTTTTAAATCGAATGGTTGGGACGGGATTCTGGTTACATATGTGTTAGGATTAAAAAGTGTCTATTATTAGATGCTAAGTGGTCTTATTTATTTTTTTGAGTAAGGGTTACCCCGGTAAAGTATATTAATCACAAAAAAAAACCAATGAGTACAATGGAATGCGGCTAGATACCACATTAACCTCGAGAAAAAACTCAAACTACCACTAGAACGTTTGTGACATGCCACACAACGTTAACCTATCTAAACAGTAAACGCAAGCACGAAACAATTAACCATAAATCCTAAAACCCTTAGGCATCTTCCAAAGCGATAGCAGGCTTTCAACCTTCGCCGTATTATTGAATTTAAAAGTAAGAAGTTTGAGGCAAACCGTCACAATAATTAAGTCACAAAGTTCCTCCGGTTGCCTTCTAATACTCTTGAACAACCTGTTATTTCTCTCCAACCATACATAGTAAGAAGCCGCTGCAAAAATCAATTTACCAACAACTCCTTTAACCGTGCCTTTATTCGATAACGGTTGACACTAAAGCATTTTATCAGCTAGCGTCAGATTAACGCTATCTATACCAGCAAAAGTGCGGACATACCTCCAAACCTGTGAAGAATAAGTACATTCAAAGAAAAGGTGTTCGTGCGAGTCAGCTTACCTATTGCACAATAAACATAATAACAATGATATAGTATCAGGGCCAACGTCCCGTGGTTTCAATAAGTCTTGAGTTTTGAGACACCTTCTCATGACCAGCCAAAGGTGAAAAGCGTGACGTGGAATGCAATGAGAAAACCACACCAAATGAAACCACGAAACCTCATTACTACTCGGCCTTAACGCCTCCCATGCGCATCGAACTGAGAACTCAGAAAAATTACCATTTGTGTCTTGCAATTTCATGCAATCTTGACTTGTATAGTCCAAAACCGAAGATGGAATACTAACCAGAATAGGGGCTTTAGCTAACCACGTAGAAGGCCAATTCCAGCCACCATGAGAAACAATATCAGACACATATGTGCGTAGATTATAACCAGCCCTCGCAATATCCCTTGGAGAAAGATGGTGACTAAGTAGACTTTGTGTACACTAGTAATCATGCCACAATGAGGTCTTATGCCCATTTCCCATAACAGCCAAAATGAAAGGTCTCACTTGTTCACGAAGTTGTAGAATCTTACGCCAACCCCAACACATATTGGATCCAACGCACCCATAGAGACTCTTTATGTTCACGATATTCCATATATGTGTAGTCATCAATGCAAGGTTGAAAACCTCAAGACTACGCAGACCAAGCCCACCTTCACTCTTAGGAAGACAAATTGATTCCCAAGCTACCTTTGCCTTTCCTTATTTATAATCCTTGTTACACCAAAGAAAGCCACGAGTAAGCTGCTGAATATCGCTGGTAATACCCTTTGGAATGACAAGAACGGACGCCCAATATACTTGCATGGCCGAGATAACTGACTTAAATAATTGAAGTATCCCCGCCAATGATAATGACTTATTTTTCCAATCTTCAATATGGTTGCGAGCCTTTTCAACAAGAATTTTACAATCCTTGTTCAAAAGCCGTGACGAGATAAGAGGAACCCCAAGATACTTAACCGGAAGCTCACCTTTGAAAAACGGTATAATACTAAGAATACCGACTTTATCATGATTCACAGCATTACAAAAGAAGGCCGTACTCTTTGGAATGCTAGGAATCAATCCCAAAACATGTTGAAATTCGTTAAGAGATTCCATAATCACCACAGCCGATGCCACGTCACCTCTAGCAAAAAGGAATAGATCATCCTTAAAACACACATTAATGATTTTTAACTCTGCACATTGCTTATGGTATCCAAATTAATCCAACGTGCGGACTCACCTTTGAAGAATAAGCGTCAAGATTTCCAAAACCAAAGTAAAAAAGGTACGAAAATAGTGGGTCACCTCGACGGAGACCCCGTTTGCCTTTAAAGAACCCATGAATATCACCATTAATGCTAATAGAGAACGACGTAGACGTAATACATGCCATAATCCATTGTATCATAACCGGGTGAAATCCAAAACACTTAAGGATGTGACCTATGAATCGCCAATCTACTGTGTCATACGCCTTTTGGATGTCCACTTTAAATGCACATCTAGGAGGACCACGATCAAGATGGTAGTTATGCATCAATTCTTGGGTGATAAGAATTTTATCCGAGATATGTCTACCTGGGACAAACGTGGATTGATTTTCACTAACAATCTCTTTTATCCCACCAATAATACGGTTAGTGAGGATCTTACTATTGAATTTATAAATCACATTACAACATGAAATCAGACGATAATCAGTAACCTTTTGCGGCGTTGATGACATCATATAACGTCTATTTTATAGCATCATTTATCCCATGTAAATAACCCATCTTGTATAATTATTGCAAAGAATTATTGCTTATGGAGTACTTAGTGAAGATTAGCTAAAAGGCATGCATTTTGCAGCATAAATGAAGAGTCTGAGAAAGTCTACTAATCTGACAGCAAATACGCCGTATTATTCTAGACCTATACGACGTATCCAAGACTTTGACGAATCAAAAGACCATTGCCTAACTTTAAAGAATACGCCGTATCTATATCAGTATATACATCATATATTATACTTTGGTCAAATATCAAGAAAAGCACACTTTGAGTCAATACTCCGTACCTAAGAAGCTCGATACGTCGTACCCAAGATGTACAAAACACCGTACCCAAAGAGCCAATACGCCGTATCGAATGAGCCAATATGCCGTATCCAATGAGCCAATACGCCGTACCCAAGGACCCCAATACATCCTACCGGAGTAGACAATACGCCGTACCCAATAGGTCTGATACGCCGTATCCAGGATGTCCGATACGCTGTATCCATATCAGCTCAAGAAAATTCTGGAATATTTTATTCGTAGAGCACATGCCAAGCAACCTCGATACGCCGTATTGAGTTTCTCAATACACCGTATCGACACCGACTTGAGGCTAATATATATAGACGACCCTAAACTCAGTTTTAGGCATGTAAGTGAATCCCTAAACCACCAAATCGACAAAGAAACGATCAGAAGAGTATAGAAGGTCAGAAAAGAGCCTCAAGATCATAGGAAAACTCTTGTAATCTTCGCACAACCGAATACGCGTTCGATCGAGGTTTCTTTACTTTAATCGTTCATATATCAAACTGTGTGTATTTTTACAATGACTATCGGCTGATACCTTTAGGTATCAGCCATGTTTATGAAGATCTAATGTTTGGTTTGTTTATCTCGATTGCTTAATTTATCGTTGATTGTTGTTTATGTTTATCAATTTATATTCGTTTACGTGCTTAAGTATGCGACCTATCATTCAACTGGGTCTAGTCCTACATATTTAATGCGCTGCAACTTCGGTGTTGTTTGGGCGTAGGCTAAGAGTCCGAGATAGCTCTCCATATTGCAATTTATATATCTAGAATCATAGGATCACAAATATTGACCTATCTTTGCCTTTAGATTAGTGAGCTTAGTTGAGCCATAAGGTGACCTTGGTATCAACGAGTATGTTCTTATCACATTGGTAAGGACTCGGACAGTAGAATACTAGTATATAAATCGTCGTTAAGCAGTAAGTGGGCAAAGTCTCGATGAGCTAGGGTTTAGTAAGAGCACCATTACTTAGATCCTAAGATATATTATAATCAACATAAGGAAGCTTTATGCGGATGCGTCTAATTGTGACAAAATTAGCGTGTCTAGGTCTTAGGAAGAAGTAACGCCTAAGTCTAGGAATGATATGCCCTTTGAGATAAGACAATCATTGCACTAAATAAACTAACCTGCGTTTTATCGGATTATTCATGGTTGATACGTTTTCCTTCCATTAGTTCTTGACCGCTTCTTTATCGTTTTCTTGTCTTCTTATGTATGTTTATTGCTTTACTTATCATCAAAACCTTAGGTTAGATACACAAAACCGTGCCAGTCTCTTAGGCTGAAACCCCCTTTTGCATTAGTTTTAGGTTTAACTTAGATAACTAAAATACTGATAGAATTAGGATTAACGCTCTCGCTCTTAGTGATCGACACCCTACTTACCACGAAACTTCATCTGACCGGGTACACTGCCCGTTAAAGTGTTGTTTTTAGGTATAGTCGGCATAAAATAAATAGTAAAACTTGATACATAAAATAACACCTACACAACGACACATCACTAGACTTCACTCTTAATAGTGGTGATTAGTTTTACCTACCCAAACCTCGCAAGAAACACTTCAACCTTACACTCAAAGAGATCATAGACTTATTGCTCGTTCGACTAAAATAAAAAATTCCAATGTTTATGCACAGCGACCAACATAGTCGACTTGGTCGTATCGTATTGTCTCAAATCCTAGATGACTTGAGTAATCAAGTCGAGATAATTTACACACATTCCTAATTTAATACCGTTCGGCTTAAGGCGTTAGCTACTTCGATTGTTCCTCCAGGATGGAAATGAACATTACCATTCGACTAGATTCTCTAATCTTTTCGCTCTTTCATACGCACACGAAGTCGTTACGTCTAGGAGTAAGGATCACTAACCTTAAATCAGGTGTTGCTTAGTGCCTTATTCTAATCCTTGACGACATCAGGTATACTTACTACTATACTTCCACTACATTCCATTTCGGGGAAAGAAGTCTTCTTCACGGTCATCAGCCAATACATCAACGGTAACACTCATCGAATGTAGGAGAAGTCTTCTCTATTTCTCACTTTCAACCTCGGGGCTAACCATCTTAGCTTCCACCCACCTTAGGAATCTTTACATCTCTAAGAAGATCCCTTCTCAGTGTCGGTATCAAGTTCACACCCTTGGTAGCTCAATTCTACCATTGCTTACTAGCACACCGACTACACTTAGTCTTGACACGTCTTCATAACAACCATCGATCTTCATCACCACTAGCTAAGTTTTCACTCCTTTCTAGACACACTTGTTTCGAACAATACCGTAGGTATTTCCGCTTCGGAACGAATTAGTCAGGACGACTCGCATGAGACTCTCTCTATACAGTCAATGGGAGTAGGGTTACTTGCATAAAATCTGTAGCAGGGTAAAAATATTTTTTTCTTCTTCTGAAAACTTGACCCAAACATTCATCTCAATTATCAAGCGTTTTAAATGGTGACAATTTTCCCGACATGGCGTGGTTCTTCCTAAATTATGCATAGTTGATCAGGTTATGCATAATTGAGGACCAAACGACATCATGTCCTTCCTCGTTAAAACGTTTCTTTTCCGTACGCTACATGCGTAATTTAATTCCGAGAAAATTTTTCAAAGAGCAAAAATTAAATTAGTCCAAAAAGAAGAAAATAAGATAACACCACCTTCCATTCTTATTAAAAAAAATTATTCATACACATAGTACGTTATAGAATAAAAATACCTATATGTATATTATTTAAAAGTTAAAAAAAATTTTGAAAGAAGATTTGGTTGACACCATAGGGGCAGTTTATGAAATTTGAAAACATATTTTTCCATTGTCTACACAAACAATTTATACAACCTAGTCAATATGATTCGTGCAACGACATTTGTTCAACACACAAATTCGTTATTGCAATTCACAGTTTTAAAATCATCAATTCACAAAACATCATTAGATACGGTTTGTTCAATGGTCACAGCAAGTTCAAAAAATAATACCTATTCATGGACTATGCAAGCAAGTTGCATACACATGCGAAAGATTCGCCAATTGAAGTCACCCAACACTCGGGGTCAAATCAATTTCACACAAACCGAGTGCCTCGGGGGTAACCACGACCTCCAAGCTTCACTCATAGTACAACCTATAGAATGACACATCCTCTTAACTCATAACCGAGAAAAATTACAACAATCATAATAACAACGCCAAAAATAACATACATACATACTAATTTTCCCCAAAAAGGTATACAATCATTGGCTTTCAAAGCCAGTACATCTAACCGTAACGGTTCTAAGTTTCCAATACATAACTACATATACATGAACTCTCCTAGATTCCTAAATCAAAAGTAATAGCTAAAGAATGCGCAATCACCACGCCGGTGATAAGATAAAACTCTGAGGCAACAATATGCTCAATCCAATGAACCTAAATCTTGAAATCCTCCTACTTACTAGTCTGTGGATGATAAAGATATAAGGTTTTCGCCTACGGAAAGCATTTCGAATCTATTTTCCAGAAACATAGGGGCCATTGCCCAGTAAGTTTCAAAACCAAGGTGAAATTACCATTTTACCCCTATTTATCAAAGATGCCCTTTACCAAAATTTCATGGCTACACTAAATTGAGTGTATCTCCTAAACCATGTGTCCGCAAAAAAGCTGAATCGATCGATCAAATCTAAGTTGGTTCAATATCTAGAACTCACAGTTTTTACATATTTAGGTATTGCTATATAAGTTTTTGGACTTATTACTCATTCAAATTCTGGTCTTTATTTTTGACTAGTTTTGCCATTTCGGCGATACCTCATTCGTCGGGCGTCGATATTACTCCATCCGAATTCCTACATGTACCTAAGAGGTTTCTCTACCTCCTAGTCTAAGTTCCCAGGTCTTCTTAGACCAACAATATTTTGAAACGTATCCAACAAGCTACTATCCTAACACAGTCCCCAAAGAAATTTTGACAAATTTTTATAGTTTACAAAAATGAGCGTAATTTGAAATTTATTGATGATTTTAATGTGAAACCAATTGGAGGTGATAGACCTAAGAGCCTTCTATAGGTATCTATATTTTCTTTTGAAAAGTTATTACAAAAATATGGAGTTATACTCCTTTTCCCAACGGTATACCAGGTTTGACTAGTTTTAGAAAAACGACGATATCTCACTCATCCAGAGGAGTTAAAATTCTATTCA
>BQNB010082924.1:26157-29182 GCA_026074375.1 Tanacetum coccineum
CCTTCTGCTTCCACTTTTGTAATTCCAGAAGATTGTTAAGTTCTTACATAGAACTCATCTAAAATTTCTTCATGCATTCTAACTTCTTATGCAAAGAATAGTCCTTCTTTGGTGGAACCAAAGATTGTCTATCATCCCAAATATAACTTGACAGCATATATAACCTTATGTGCCATTTTTATGAATAAGGTCTTGTTAATTTCCCCTCTTTGAAACCTATTGTCCAACAAATATGTTGACAAGGTTTTCATTACCAAGCTCTTGGTAGCTTGATGTAGTCCATAACAGTGCCTTTTCAACTATGTATTATCTATAGGGTAAGCTTTAGATTTCAAAATCCTGGTGCTGTTTGACATACTTACACCTCTTTTTTCAATCTGACCATAGTGGAAAAAAGCACTTATATTACATCCATTTGATACACCATAAAATCTTTAAAGAAAGCATAAGCATAAAAATAGCCTAATTGCTTCAATTCTTGCAACAGGGGCAAAGACTTCAATCATAGTCAATCCCTTCTTCTTATGTGTACCCTTGAGCAACCAATCTTGCTTTATTTCTTATCACAATTCCCCTTTCATTCTTTTTATTCTGGAAAACCCATTTAGATCTTATAGCCCTTTTTCCAATTGGTAAATCCACTAAAGTCCAAACTTCTTGTAACTTGAATTGTAGAAGCTCTTCCTGTATAGCCTCTATCGAGCTTGGATCCTTCAATGCATGAATTACCTTTTTGGGTTCTTCCTGTAATAAAAAGAAAGCAAACAAGTAGTTTTGAAGGTCTTTATGGTTTGTTCTTTATTAAATAGTACTAACAAACCCATGTTCCTCCAAATTCTTTGACATCCTTCTTGTTTGTGTATCTGATTGAAAATCTCTAATCACTTGATTAAGAGGATGATCTTTATGAATTCTTATAGTTGGAATAGGACTGACTTGGATTGTTGTATCTAAATTATTTATGTCAGCCTCCGCACCAACATCTTCATTGTCTCTTGAGAAGTCAAATATGCTATAATCTTCCAAAGCAGACATATTTGGATCAAATGGAAGTTTAATGCTTGTTTTTCCACCAACAGCATTAACCTCATTTGTGCTAGCAGCATTAACATTGTTAGTGTTGTTAACATTATCTTCTCTCTATTAATCATTAAATTCAATTTCTTTTCTTGGATCTTCATCAACCTTCTTTCCATTATCACTTGAAGGTTTGGATCCATCATTGTGAGAACTCTTTGGATCTTGGGGATATGGTGGATCAGCAGTCCATAATGGTAGCAAAATGTAATTTTTGACAGGTTATGTCTCCTTTCTAGCTTGACCTGCATTATCACTTGCTTTTGTACCTGCAAAACCATTAGACTGTGTACCTGCAACAATTGGCTCATAATTCATTGTTCTTGTTAGTGAATCAATATCAAATAGCCAATCTGGTCCACTACCTACAGCATTAGGTATATTCTCACTAAACCTGATATGCAAGTTTTTTTCCACTATCCTTGTTCTACTATTGAATACTCTAAAGGCTTTACTATTCAAGGAGTATCCAACAAAGAAACCTTCATTAGCCTTACCATCAAATTTGCTTAAGTGATCTATGGTATTGAGAATGGTAATAGGACACCCAAATGGTCTCATAAAGCTTAAAGTTGGTATTCTACCATGAAAAAGTTCATATGGGGTATTGTTATGAGGCTTAACTACTAACACTCTATATTGCACATAGCAAGCAGTATTAATTGCTTCTGTCTAAAAATAGTTGGCAACTTAGAATCAGCTAACATAGTCCTAACAGCCTCAATTAGTGTCCTATTCCTCCTATCAGCAACTCCATTTTGTTGAGGAGTTCTAGCTACACTAAATTGTCTCAAAATACCCTTCATCTCATAAAACTGATTCATTTCTCTATTTTTGAGCTCAGTCCCATTATCACATCTAATCACCTTAACCTTGTGAGCTATTAGATTTTCTATCCCAGATATAAAATACTTAAGAATGCCACAAGTCTCATCCTTAGTAGCTAGAAAGAAAACCCATGTAAACCTACTGTAATCATCTGTGACAACTAGGCAATACTTTTTCTTCATAAGGCTTTTTACAAATGTTGGACCAAACAAGTCCATATGTAAAAAATGTAAAGGTAGACTGATTGATGATGAGGTGTTATTTTATACACTTTTTAGGGTCGTTTAACCCCCTAAATCGTGTATTTATGCCCCAAATAGGTACTTAATCATTCCTTTGCATGTATTTTGCATTTGAAAGACATTTGGAAGAATTACATGTGACTTGGGCTCATTTGGAGAAGAAACGGACAAGACTACGGACCTACACCAACATCACTCAAGATAATGTTCTCAGCAGCTGGAGACGGCGTCACCAATACAATGTGACGCCACCACAATTCAACCCATGACGACGTTAGTGATTTAGCGACAGCGTCATAACGTAGCCGACCTAAAGAAACCTTAGAAGATTCTAGATAAAGATGATCATTCGACGTGCGCGCGAAGTACCAGATATTGTTTTGATCATAACTCCTTCATTCGAACTCGGATTTCGACGATTTTATAGCCTACGTGTTCAGAACGAGAAAATCTACAACCACACGAAAGATGTTGCTGTGACGGCGTCACATGTTATTGATGACGCCGTCACAAAGGTCAGTTAGGGTTTTACCTATAAATACAGCCTCAAAACTTCGTTTTTATCAAGCCCCCAACCCTAAGTCCGATTCTAGGGTTTGGTTAGGTGTTTTTCCAGCAACTTAGAAGACTTAATCATGCCATAAACATCTTGTAATAGTTTGATTATCATATTTATCTTAATTTATGTCTTCAATTCCTTTTATTGATTATGATTTATATTGCTTGAGTATGCTTGGTTAATTCATCTAGTATTTATTTGGGATTGCATGAACCTTATTATTAATGGATTGGATCTTGTTGTTTGTGAAAGATTCAATAAGTATAATTGATTATTGTTTATAATTCTTGTTTCCTATTGCTTCTTGTTGATGGATGTG